>JAODUK010018382.1:0-26394 GCA_027564635.1 Typhlichthys eigenmanni
GCAACATCTTCGATATGATATTGCGCAACGTGATATTGCGATAATGATACTGAATCGATATATTGTGCACCCCTAGTCACAACACGGCGTGTACTGCACTTTGTTGATACCTTTGTTAACTATCTATTGTACAAGACAGTTCTATACAAATATGGGCCAGATAAATGTTATGTCATTTGAGTGGCATGTTTATTGAAAACCTCTTGGTGCATTTCTGGAGTGACTGACACCAGTGGGCCAAAATGCACTCAAGACTGTCAGCTTAGTGTTTTAGTGACAGGCCATACTGGCATATGCCATGACAATTACCCAGAATCCCTTCTGACTGATATTAAAGGCAGCGGTCCACGTGAACCTTAGCATATAAGGCTAGCGTACTCTGAAGAATATTTTTAAATAATTCTTTAAACACACCTTTATAAGCTTGCTTGCATGCAATGTCATCTTTAGTTTGTTGTTATTATTATTCTATTTTTATTTTACATATTATTTGTCTTGCTTTTTATTTTTACATTGATTTGATATTTGTTTTTAATAATCGTTCTGTTATTGTAATTTGCTCTATTATTCGTCTTTCATTGTGCCTTTGACAGATTCTTCTGCTTGTTCCCCCTGTCAAAGCACTGTGTAAAACTCTTTGTTTGTACCTGATGAGCGTGTTGCTCCCAGAGCCCTCGGGACTGTAATACAGCACGTTCTCCAGCGACAGCGAGAAGGACAAGCCCTGCATGTCCGAGATGTACAGGTGGGTAACGTTGTTGACGTGGTTCACACACGCAAACACTTGGTCCTCCGACGCATCCGCAATGTAGTACTCCTACAGAGAGGGTGGAGAGACAAGAGGGAAGACAGGTGGTCCAGAAGTGGCTGGTTCCAACCCCGCTAACTCTTCACCAAGTGTGGAGGTGTCCCTGAGCGAGACACCGCCTTCAGTGTACAGTATGTGTGCGTGCGTGCATGCGTGCGCGCGCGTAAGAATGGGTGAATATGGGGCTATACTGTAAAGTGCATTGAGTGGCCGGAAGGTTGGTTTAGCGCTATATAAATGCAGTCAATTTACAATAATAACAACAACAATACCCTTTGTTTACTTATGTTACAACTAAGGTTTCCACATCTTTAAAATATATCAAAAAGCATATAGTGAACCTCTTGCAGGGTACATGCCCCGGGTTCATCAATTAAGAATGGCTTATCTCATCCATTATTTTAACCCATCTCAAGTACACTCACTGTGATTGGATGACGGGTCATAAATTGGGCTGCTTTCATTGGCTGGCGGTTGTAGGAGACCCACAGCTGAACAGATGTGGAGTCAGAGCTCCCGAGCAGTTTCTGGAGAGAGGAGAAGCCACAATGGAGACCATAGTTTAACGGTGTATGCATGTATGTATGTATGTATGTATGTGAGAAATACCATTACCATTTGTTTTACAAACTATTCAAATGAACAGCTATGATATACACGGAACATGTATTTCATGGTTCCACTTTGTTTCATATACTGTACACCCTCCATCATAGAGTCCCCAGTGTAGTCATTTCTAAATAGATTAAAAACACAAGAACGTGTGCTGATTAATGGGGATCAGACACACCAACACCCAGAAAAAATGTTATGATCTTGTTTACGAACTATAAGCAACCAGACCAAAAAGAGGCTGAACTGCCTGTATGTACTGTATGCATGTGTCTGATGTCAACAGCACATACCCTGTTGAATGCTACGGTCAAAACACATCTTTGTTTAGTCACAAACACAGACAGAGAGAGAGAGAGAGAACCAAATGCAGACTAATAAGCGCCAACAAGGAGCAAAGAAGGTACATGTTAAGATATTTTACAGTACGTAAAGCTATGCTAAAACATTACTGCACCACCTTACCACTGACTCACACTAGTCAATGCACAGTACCTGTATTGGCCTGGGTGCAGTGCCAACATTAGAAAGTAAGGAATGCTCGACGGTTCAGCTATAATCAGACCTGAAGTGTGCGTTCCTGGAAGAAAGAGCATTCCTGCATTGTGTAGGAAGGAAGAAACCTAGCATCAAAAACATAGCACAGGCAACGTAAATGTACCCTCTTAAAGCTACTCAATATGTGCACGAGTTTAGCCTTGGTAGCTGTGCTCACTACCACAACATTCAGTTAACTGGAATAGTACTGTGGCTGCTGCTGGGATTAGACAGTATATTGTTCACAGGCCTCTGGCCTATAGCCGACCAACACGTTTGTTTATTTGCATAGGCTTTCATTAGAGTCAACAGGTTCAACAGGCCAGCAATTGAAACATGCAACATATGACTCACTATGATGTTGTCGCTGTTGAGTTATGTCAAATTCCCCCCCTCCTCCCATAGAGGAAAATACAGCACTACTTGGTGTTACTCTGTCTTCATATATACGCTGAGGACAAGCTGTGTGACATCCAGTACAGAAAATGAGGTCAATATACTACTACAGTGCCCAGTAGGCACTGCTGTTCCTATGCTTCCACACCGCAAGCACTGAAGCAATATGAAAACAAAAAAAGAAAAATAGAAATACTGCGTATTTGAGCTGTGATGCTTGCATGTATACTGTATAGGACAGGGCATAGTCTTCTAACAACTTTAATTCAATGTTTGTTAATGAAAATCAAGGGGAAAAATAACAGAACTCATGTTAAATGAAAGTCAGCAGGGGAAAACACCAGAAATCATGTGAAATAGGTAGGAAGCCTCATGTTTATTATAAATGGTAAATGGACTGCATTTATATAGCGCTTTTACCCAAAGCGCTTTACAGTATTTTGCCTGACATTCACCTAGTCTCACACACATTCATATACCCCGATGGTGATTGCTGCCATGCAAGGTGAGACCAACCACTGGGAGCAGTTAGGGGGTTAGGCATCTTGCTCAAGGATGCTTACAGTTAGGTCAACACTGGGGTTCGAACCCCACGACCTTACGGCTGGGAACCTAGCACCCAGACCACTAGACCATCCTGTCCCCCCATTACTGGTGTTCTCACAGACACACACTGCACAATTTGTCAGCTCTGCAGCGTGACTGGTCTTCAGTGTTGCTGGTGTTCAGACACTGCACAATTTGACAGCTGTACTGGTTGATTCATTGTCAACTTGTGTTTGGGAGACAGTAAAAGTCAATCACATCAAAGTCTGCTGTAAAAGGGAACACACATATTTGCAAGATTTAGATTAGAGTGTGGAAAAGCAAAATGCTTTTCCAAATGAGAATTTATTACATATTTATCTTCAGTAAGTGATTAAGTTAAGTAAGACCCCTGATGAAGGTCTCAATAAGTACTAAAACTATGCTTAATGTGTGTATTTGAATGTGTGTATTTGGAGTATTATACATTTTATACTATTAAAATGAACAACTTTGGCAATAATTTCAACTATCGTCACAGTTCCTGTGTAGCCACAGAGGATATATATCCATATACCCTCTGTGGTTCACATTTCCTACAGGTGTCCTCAAACAGCTGGCTGGGCAGAGTGCCCGTCAGAGTGAGCTATAGTGGTATTTAGCTCTATTCAAGCACACGAACGGGGCTTATCGTCTACATCGCAGTACCCTGGATAAGTAGAGACCACCCTGGCAGAGGTGGTCTCTACAACAACAACACCCCCCCACACACACACCCACAATAACAAACATACTTTTGATATTTGCATATTTCTTAGTACCTTGTCGTTTAGTGCATGTCATCACATAAAGGTAAATCCCTGTATATTACCCTAGCCTGTGCTTTACTCTGGAACATGTAATTGATGCAGACAGAGGGATTATGGATGTTAGTAGCATGTTGAACACAAATACCAGCACTCCAGGTGGGACAATGGGCTCTCTGAGCTACACAGCCATCGGTGTGTGCGTGAGCGTGTGCGTGAGCGTGCGTTTCATTGAGTGCCTCGGCATCGCTAACTTCTGGTAGTTCTACTGGCTTCTATTCAGTCCATTGATTTATTTGTATTCTAGTCTCCAGGGCTGGCTGACTGCCGTGATGCGAAAGCAAAGCAGCTACAATGCTTTCTCAAATAACAAATGTAAAAGGGTGTGTGTGTACGTACATACGTATACATGTGTGTGAGTGGGTTAGAGAGAAAGACTGGCAGTTCTTGTAGGCTAACCTAATGTGCTGCTGATCTTCAGTCATGCTACAAGATAAGATCAAATTCCTTTACACAAGAGGGGATGAAAACAACTGTTCGCCTATAAAGATTGCTATAGTATTCTAAACATTCTGGTGTTCAAAAGAACCTGTATATGCAGTTTCCTGCTGAAAAGAGATAAGGCCTATTTTCTTTTTACCCTCTTATTGTGGCTTTCAGCATCTGGGGGGGTTGAGACTGTTAATCTCAGAATCTTTAGGAGAGCGTAGCACTTCACCCACACATTCAAAAGCTCAATTCTTCCAACAGGCCATATATCGATTGTGTGCAGTGAGATCGCAATGCACAAGCCTGGATTATAGTCTAGTGGGGTTGTGAAAGGCAAGAGGCATAAAAAGAGAGTTGTGTTTCGGTTTCAAAACTGAAAATGATGGATGGATGGATGTACAGACTGCCCCCCTACCACACCCCTACCATACTGTGAGAAAACTGAACACTGAAACAGCTCAGAGGTATACCATACTCTAGCATGGTAGCTAACGGAAATAATACCGCCTCAAAATCCTCTATACAGGAGAATGCTTCTTTAGTCTTGACATTGACATGTTTGACATTTCCGGTTCAGGGTTGTTGCTAATGCAATTGTTTAGCAAATAAACACTGGGTCGACTTGCACAGGACGATTCAGTACGATTCAGTACTAGTCATATTATTTACGAAAAGGAAATGTTAGTGGGATTCAGTGTAAACAAGCGTTTCACAAGCCACCGGAAAGCCAGTGACACTTAAGGGAGGAGATCTCGATGTCTTCATCTTCCCATGTGTTTGCGTGTGTGCGCATGTGTGTCATCAACATTCCTATTACATCATTTAAGCCATCTTCCCTAAGCCTCCAAAGGCGGTCATTTCTCATTGCGGATTATCAGTACCATTTCTCTCTATCTCAGTTGTTAGATGAAGCTCCCCTTTCCTAGGTCTGCAATGAGGTTCAAGCAGCGGCGGTGCCTAAAGGGCCGACGATATTCATTACTCTGTAATCCTATTAGTGCAGACCAAAGATAGAAAAGCCTAGAAAGGGAGTGGGACCGAATTAGAAGAACCATTAATTAACATACAAAGGGGAATAATTTGGATGTGTGCTCCACACGGTACAGCCTGCAACCCGGTTTACAGTTGGCTTGTCTTGTATACGGGAGGGAGAGGGGGGGGGGGGTGTGTGTGTGGGTGAGGAAGCCCTCAGGACAGTGTTTTCACGCTGGTCCGCTTGACGGGGTTTAACTCAGTTCTACTCAATAACATCAGCTTTCATGGACTCTCCTGGGGTTAGGAGAGGTTGGGATGGGAGTGGGGGCTGTGGGAGGGTGGAGGTCGCAGAGAGGTCATAGCCACAGCATGTGTGTGAGTCTTATAGGGGTCACTTTTACACTACAGATGCACAGTGCGCGCGCGTGTGTGTGTGTGTGTGTGTTCAGCCTGCACCATGTGTCCCATGACCCAAATAATCGAGTAAATTTAGAATGCAAACATGAATGTGCATGCACAGAGAAATACAAGCACATACAGTAGGTTATTTATTAATTTCATTATTTAAAATGTGACCTTAATTGAATCTTCACTAACTGGGCAAGCTAGCAGGCATGCAGCTTTGGAGAGTTCAGTCCTAAATATTTAGGAACGAGAGGGCCTCTTGCTTACACTTTTTAAGAGTAAGCAAAAGGACCTGTTCATTTACCAGGTCTGTGTTCAGACATGTCCATGCAATGTCATTGCATTAGACTAGTGGAAACATGGGTGTTTGTGCGCGCGCACACGCACGCACAAGTAATGACACATTGCACACACGTGATCAATGTGCCTTTTCACACTATACGAGTCAAAAGTCGAGAAAGAATTTATCTATTTATAATGCAGAAGTATGCTTTTCACTTAAAAAATATATAAAAAAACGCATGCCATGCTCGCTAGAGTTCCAGAGCCGTGACCTATCCAGATGCATACTGGTCATAATCACACTGCAGCAGTTTATTTTATCTCCATCTATGTGGAGGCCACTCGGGCAGATCAGGCTTTTGGAGCCTGACGGACATTGGATTTTTAAGTAAATATTTCGTAGTAAAGCATCTTCCAACAGGGTTTTGATTTTTTTTTTACGAAAAGCATGGATCCCTCAAACAAGCCTCAATATCATTTAATTATTATCTGCAAACACTGGAGAGAAAGGTTTGATGTTCTTCCTGAATAAAACAACCTGTTATTGTCGAGCGACTTCTCCACCTCCTAGCAATCAGAAGTAAAGTTTCTTCCTCAAATGTTTATTTTTTTTGCTCTACTCTAAATTAATCACTAACAATCCTGTCCTGCTCTTATGTATTTAGCACTTTAGCATTAGGCACTTTATTCTTCAGCCCATTAGGACCTTTGTTTGATGATTTCATTATATAGGGATATGGTAGTAGACATGATGGCAAGATGCTGGAACTATTCTGATATAATAGTGGTTGCTTACAACTGCATGTAATGTGTATGACCAGTCCAACTATCTGACAAATGTACGCATTGAATAAAAGTATCTGCCAAATGCTGTAAATGTATCATCTAGTTGCATGATACAGTATACAATAACGGTCAATAAGTCATCTTAAATATAGCCGATGTTACATTTCTGTGATGTACCAAAATTTATGCTCCCGTATATCAGCTCTAGAACTATCAGCTCTAGTTTTGCATGTCCCCACGGCATCGGTTCTGACTGCATTATCAATTTATTTAGTGGGCTTTGCTGGAACATGCAAGCCCACACCATCGTCCGCTGACGTTTACACAGCGTGGAGAACACATTGTGTGCTAATGTGTCAAGACACTAAAACACATTTTCACACAATAACACAGACACACTTTTCATCCATGGGAAATTACAGCCGCGAGACCAGGAACAGGGCTCGCTCAAATGCATTCAAAGGGGCAAGTATTGTGCATTGAGTGGAGTTAAAAGTTCAGTGTTAAGTGTTAAAAGTGTTTAATCGGTTACAATTCTACAACAGGCCTCTGTTAGCCCACGCTAAACCTCAACATACTGCACAGAGGAGAGCGAGTGTTATGAGAGTATATGAGCCAAGAAGAGATATGGCACAATCCAAATCATAACCGCCATCTCTCTGTTTGGCAGACAGTGCCTCACTATGCGAGCCCTAGAAGACTAACGAAAACAAATATGCTGCAATAATAGGTGCATCACATCCTAAGGCAAATATTGATCCAAACGCTGATATTGCAATGAGAAGAGTGAGTTGAGAATATACACAGTAGCTTAACACAACACTGCCTTACTTTGCATTTCGAACAACTTCCAAATCTAAACTGACCCCTTGGTCAGTATCCTAAAACTCAGTATGGCCCTCCTAAAGAAAAAGTGGTCCTAAGAGGGTTGCATACTTTGTATTTTTATTTTATAAACAAGGACATGGTTCAAACATCCATCATTGAGAAATACAATCAGGGTTCCCACTGTATGTGAAATATCAAATTTCCTGACTTGTCCCTGACATTCACTGACAAGACAAAAAATAAAAAATGAAGTCCGTCACTTATACGGAAAACAGGCCACCAATACAGTATGTGTGAAAAGGACAGCCATCATTGCAACGATTAACAAACTGAAAATGTATTATGATGACACGTTGTTACTACTGCTCATGCAAACATTCAAACCAAAAGTTTCAAGATTAGTTAACTTGAGACATATCAAAATACCACGCCAGTAACATTTTCACTAACGGCAACAAAAATGTAAACACACTGCTAACAAAATATCCTGACATTTTGTGATTTACCCCACAAAAAGAAAAATCTAATCGCATGAATTTCCATGTCTGAAAAACACTTAAAAAGGACATGCATTCCAGAAATGGCAAGACCAATGAGAACCTGATAATTACATTTAGTAAAACTAGCTGAAATAGGCACTCCACTATCTTCACATAGAAAATCGTTGTTTGCTGCTATATTAATGGTTAAAAAAATAGCATGGAGTAATTTCATTCTGACTAAACATGACCATCACTCCGGCCACACAAGCATATCAGTGAGCAGTAGAAGTAAACAATATTGACAAACTGTGATATTGATCATGGAAATTGCAATATCGATATTAATTTCAATATTTTTAAATGAGGAAAAGCACAAAGGTTGTGGGAAAATGCATAAAAATAGATTCATAAATAGATCAAAACAACACATTTTCAACTGAGAGTCATATTGAACTGATACAACAACAGTAATTCCAAGCTACCGAGGAGGCATAATTTTTGGCCACTAATGATTCCTCTTCCATCTCTATTATGTAATTAGCTTCCTCAGCCATACATCTTACTTTTCTGTCTAAATCAAACACAACTAAGCCAAACAGCCAATGGAAGCGTCTCTCCACAAAATAAACTGAATATTGCACTTACTGCAACATTTTCGATATGATATTGCGCAACGTGATATTGCGATAACGATACGGATTCTAGTGTGTGTGTGGCCCAAGAAGCATTTTGTATCGGTCAGCAATGCTGGTGCCATCTAGTGGTAAAAAGGCATATATAACATTTTTAAAAAGTAGCTAAACATTTAAGTGATCAGTGTTTCCCGTGAACACGAGGCAGTCGTGCTCTCACCAGCTAGCAGCAAACGTGTTACTAGCTTACCCGGTTGGTGGTAGCGAACATGTACTTGTCGCGAAGCAGGAAGCTGTCCACGCGCTCCAGAATGACCTGCCGCTTCTGCTCGCTCTGGAAGAAGTCAGTACTGCTGAGAATGGTGGACACGCCCTGGGGCTCGTGCCGCTGGACCAGCACCGTGGTGGGAGGGTCGAAGGGCTCCACCCCCCTGGAAGGGTTGGAGAGATGGTGGGAAAGAACAAGAGAGGATGAGAGGAACAAGAAGAGAAGTGGCAGGTGAAACAAAATCATAGGATAAAAAGAAAGAAATATATATAGAGACTGTACAAACAATACTTTAAAAGCTAAGCTATGTTGGAGAAACCAAAAACACATCTCACTTTAATTCCATAGGGTGCTTTCTCAGAAGCTCCACCTTACACATTGGACACAAACACCAAAGGCTGGGATAGTGTTGTGTGGTGCGGTCTGCACCACTTTGTTTGTTGTCCCCATTTATAAAGCCTGGGCTTGTGTAAAAACACAATTATTTTTACTGCATGCACACAGAACAGGTGGCTGGTGGACCAGAAGGAGATACTTGCTGAATTGTATTGCTTACAATCGCTTACCGCACCTTTAATGCAGCCACAATGTGATATCTTACTGATAATATGAAGGAGATAATCTGAATCTATATTCCTATAACCAGCTTCAAATTTGACAAGGATGAATATTTCACAATAAAACATTTCCCAGATCCACATTCTATTTCCCCACTGATTTGCAATTCATCTTAATTCATAATTTTCCTGCAGACTGCATGAAACCGCTAACCTGACATGCCAGATGGATATTTAGTCACACGTTCATCTGGGAAGCTGTGAGTCAAAACTGTTTAAAGAGCAGGCACTTAAAAAAGATACCCAATAGTGCAAAATACCACATGGTTCATCCAATCAACTGTCGGCACACCTGAACCACACCCGTTATAGCCTTCAATACGACGCCGATTGGTTAGTTCAGTTGCTACTTGTACATGTTCGCAATGATTCCTAGGCTTCCCAGACTGATTCTCGCAGCAAAATTAAACTGAAGCCTATGAAACAGCAGCCATGACTTGAAATGACTTGCCGCCGCCCCCCCGCCTCCCTTTCCCATAGATCGTATCCTCTGCCTTCCAACAGTGTGGACCACTTGTCTGAGCCAGCTGCGCTGAACAGAGGGGGCAGTGTCAAGACAAGCCCCGCTGCCGAGAGGTTCTCTAGGAAAGGTCGCCGCTTAACTGATGGGACACCGTCTGGGTTAAGGGCCCTGTCTGGCTATGGAGGCCAGACAAGTCAACGTGTTAATGGTCCCAGTGTTCACATTCGATATATATGTCTGTCGGGCAATTTGTTCCTGGAGACCGGAACATTTAGTAACCTGTTCTTTTCCTGCCGCTTGTATTTTCCTGGCCTCTCTCTCTCTCTTTCTCTGAGGAAGGGGAGGGGGGGTGTGAACGCACTACAAAGAAACACGTTACTGTAATAGCGTTACATTTCTCTGTAAAGCAGTAATGAAATTACCTACTGTTCTGATTTACATAATCACATTAGAGTTACTAATCGAACATGTACCGGTGCATCTCGATAAATTTGAATATTGTGGAAAAATTAAGTAATTTCAATAATACAATTGACAAAGTGAAACTCGTATATATCGTGGATTAATTACACACAACGTGAAATAGTTCAAGTCTGTATTTGTTTCAATTTCAATGATTATGGCGCATACAGCTCATGAAAACCCAATATTCAGTGACCAGTGAAAAAAGGAATTTAAATACAGACATGTCGGCCTTCTGAAAGTATGTTCGTGTACAAGCCCTCAGTACTTGATTGGGGCTCCTTTTGCATGCATTTCTGCATCTACGCAGCAAGGCATGGAGTCTATCAGCCTGCGGCACTGCTGAGGTGTAAAGAACGGCCAGGTTGTTTCGATAGCAGCCTTATTGTTTGGTCTTGGTGTCTCTCAACCTCCTCTTGACAATACCCCACACAGTGTCTATGGGGTTCAGGTCACATGAGTAATCCCATGTTCATTGAACAAGGTGTTGGTACCTTTGGCAGTGTGAGAAGGTGCCAAGTCCTGCTGGACTTTATCTCCATGAAGCTGGTCAGCAGAAGGAAGCGTGAAGCGCTCTATAATTTCCTGGTAGACGGCTGAGTTGACTGGATTTGATTAAACACAGTGGTCCAACACCAGAAGATGACATGGCTCCCCAAATCATCACTGACTGTGGAAACTTTACACTGGCCTTCAAGTAACTTGGATTCTGTGCCTCTCCACTCTTCTTCCAGACTCTGGGACCTTGATTGCTAAATAAAATTCAAAATGTACTTTCATCTGAATAGAGGACTTTGGACCACTGAGCGACAGACCAGTTATTTTTCTCCTCAGCCCAGGTAAGACGCTATTGAAGTTGCCTCTGGTTCAGGAGTGGCTTGACACGAGGAATGTGACAGTTCAGTGACATTTCCTTGATACGTCTATGCACGGTGGGTTTTGATGCACTGACTCCTGCCTCAGTCCACTCCTTGTGAAGCTCCCCAAATTATTAGAGTTTCGATTAGATTTATTGAAATTACTTAACTTTTCCACAATATTGAATTTATTGAGATGCACCTGTATGTTGTTACTTGGGTTATGCAAGTTCATAAATTAAAAATAATCAAACCTGCATGAAGGCTTGCACAACAAACGGCTGACCTCTCTTAACTATAACTAGATCTTCTTTGGTGTTTGGCTAGTGTGTGAACTTTGAAAGGTCAGAGGTCACCAGAAGACACCATATACTTGTCTTGTTCACATGCAAACAGAAGTTATGACAAGCCTGCCGACTAATAAATAAAATTAAATGATGCAATAGCCCATTTTTGTCTTAATGTCAAGGATAGTATTGCTATGCCGCTTCATAGGCGAGTTGGCTCAATTTTGTGGATCTATTGGAGGTAGGTAATCTGACAGGGGTGTTGATTGTACCTACTGTTGTGACCGTATCTCAATATGGTTTGAATCAATCGAATCACAGGAATCCAAATATACAGAATGTTGCTGGGCAAACAGTGTGCCGTCTGACTTTAAACAACTTTGTATTGTTAACTGGTGGCAATTATGTGGAAAAAAACAAAAAACATATCTCAGGCAATATGGCATAACGTAAATAAATAAAATATTAATGAGTAACACAAATGTACAAAGTAAAGTTCACAAAGAGAGACTATAGTGACTGGGGAGGACTAGTCCGTGTCTCACCCATGTCCGACCAGCGTTCAGAGGATTAAGGGTCGAGCCCATGGAGAGATCCCCTCTAGCCGGGCTTGGCTTTAGACGTGAAGCGTCTGAAAACACAGAGCTGAACACACCCTGGCCGAGAGTTAAGACTCCCTTCTGCTGGCTTCATGGCACTTTAGACTGATCTGTGGCACAACACAGTGGGACCTCTCTAAACGCACGGCACACAGGATTAGACTCCAGTTGGATGGAGCCACAGGGGGGAGGATTTGGATCAATCCGTTTTTATGTTGCAGTCATTTGCATCTCCTACTGGCTGGTTTATTGCTCCAATCAGCGCTACTGCTGAGTGTGCGACAATCAATAATAGAGTAATGGCTGAAACAAATAAACACATAAACAAACACAATGTAAAGATAGAACTACACAAAGGCGTGGACTGGGTGTCTTCTAACGACAGCCTACTGACCATTTCTGTCGTCGCGATTGTGCGTGTAATTGCATTTGGTAGATAATTAGTATCACAAAAAAAAGGGAAAGAACAAACTAGTCATATTATAAGGAGGAAACTATCTACCGAAACAAGGAAGTCAAAACCACAGTTACAAAACCAAACAATGCATGCCAATATAGGGCTGTAAACAACTGACTATCATAAGTATTTACATATCCAATAGTCATCATCTGTGCTGGTGACAGTCAGGTGCTAAAAAACACGTGTTCATGCCAGTATTATACTCGACCATGTCCCTTTGTACAATATTATTGATGCTTTTTCTACAGAGTGTTTGTATATGTTTCTACATAGCCTTGAAAATACAGTGAGAGTGATGTTATTAAATTATTATACAGACACAGTAGACTCCATATAAACCTCCAAAAAACATCTTACAAAATTAGTATCTAGCCATTATTACTATAAGGATCACATGTTTTATATTTATAATTATATATTTTTATTCCATCCATCTTTTTTTAGTCATGTATTTATATGCCTGCATTTAAAATTCTTTACATTTTTTATCATATGTTCAAAAATAAATACATTTGGCGCCGGTATCTTAGCTGAGCGGGTGGCAAGGGGCAATCAATTATTAGGAAATAATGTATTAGCTTGGCTACATTCCCACCAATCATTCTTAGCAAGGGTATAATCTGAGTTCTTCAACCCTGGTCCTGGAGGACCACTGTCCTGCATGTTGTAGATGTGTCCCTGCTCCAACACACCTGATTCTAATGAACAGCTAGCTCTGCAGAAGCCTGATAACGACCCATTCATGTGAGTCAGGTCAGTACTGTATGAATACAAATACTCAGCCTCAGCGGGTAAAACCACAACACCCAAATGCCAGCGGTGGAGGCTAACGGTGATTTGCATGTTACGTGACAGAGGGAGCTCAAGTGACCGGTGCCTACAGTACGTGGCGGAACAGGCGCATTTAGCGCTGTGCGTATCTGTTCTTGGTTTTATATGACAACAGGGAAGAAGCTGCGCTAAAATACAACAGGCCAGTTCCACTAAAACTAACTGTAGCTGTCACTTTAACGGGACGTGACACACAGCATTATCTTCCTGTTGCGACTCCACAGTAGACGTTGCTTGGCTTACCAGAAGTAGGCCTTGACATGCTCTTGGATCAACACCCATGTCTCCCCAAAGTCGTCCGATTTCCACAGCTACAGCGGGGGAAAGACGATAGAAATGGGAGGGGGGAGGGGGAGAGAGAGAGAGAGAGAGAGGGGGGTGCGATTCAAAATGTAGGTCAGCCTCATTTCCACGTTTTAGCTCTGGCGTGTGACAAGAACTTGAGTCGACTTGAATTATTGTTGTGTAGGAGCTCTAAAAGAGGAGAGCCCCGAGGAAATGTGACACTGCAGCTAGTTAACAGCAGATTCCTCATACTCAATTATACAGTACACACACACACACACACACACACTATGCATTGGAAATCTAGATGTAAAAAGAACAAAAATACTCCCTCAGCATTCGTCTACTGCTGAATTGTAAATGACTCATAATGCATCACGTCTTTGGTTTAAAACTCACAAGGCTCACGACATTCTCCCCCCCCCCCACCACCACAACCACATGCACACTCAACTGTGTATAAAGCAAAACCAGCGTAACCAGCTGGGGAGTGCGAGGAAATGCGGGAGCTACATAATACGCACCATCTTTATATCTCGACATAGTGACACTATTTAACCTGGACAGCCGTGGAAAGCATCGAGACCACTGCACATTTTAAAAATAAAAGTATAGTATAAATATACTTTAAATGTAAAACATTTAAAAAAGGTCTCTAAAAATACATACTGAATATACTATATGTAAATTTAAAAAATGTAAATGTATAAATAGTAAAAATCAGAAAGCCTGCTGCAGTGGTCTCGTAATTCTTTCCACGGCTGTATCCAATACGTCATTTTTCTACTAAAACATTTGGCACACGGTACCAAATGTAATTGGATTTGCAACACCTTATGATTATTAGCTCTAATTAACATCGAGTCCACATGCATACTACTGTAGTACCTGCTTGTTTGGATGAGAGCTGTCGTAGGCCAGCACTAGGTCAGCTCTGCTGCTGTGGAGGAGCAGGTCGGTGGGTTTGAACGGCAGCGGGAAGCCCTGGACGGTCTTACAGAAGTCAAAGGTGTTCCACAGGTAGCTGTTGAAGACGTCCGCAAACAGGTACTGTGAAAGAGGTAAGACGGCAACGTGAGCCGAGACGTGTTGTCAGGTTTTTGGGTTTGCATGTGCACGCGAAAGAGTAAACGTTGTCGCAACATTCCTAGAAGTTCAATGTGCTGATGAAAGAAGGCACTCGCAGACGAAATGAAGGACCATCAAGAAACCCTCAATGCTCAAAGAGGGAGCCCAACTCCCAGGGCTAATTATCGAGTCTGATTATGCGGCTAACAGTAATGTTCCCACTTCTGATGTGCAGATTCACCGTATTCCCCTTTCCATCTCGACTCCCCTCAGCCTTGAAGCAGGGCAAAGCTTTTGAGAAAATAGCTACAGACCTGAGAACATCAATAACACTAAATTAAAAAAGGTTAATTTCCAAATGGCATCCTCAAAAAAAACAACAACAAAAAAACATTGTTGAGCTTTTAAGTTGCTGTTTAGTATTACCAATACCGTGAGTCATTTTCACATTTTGTCTTCCACAAACAATTATTAATTTAGCTTTTCGTGCCATCTTGAGCGCTGTGGAACACGTCTGAAAAAGGCATTAAGCAGATTGAGATGGACCAGCATCTGCTTGGGTCTTTTTCACCATGTAACTCTCACTGCAGCTAAGATGCATTAGCTGGTTTGCAGTGTTCTCCTATGAAGCAGCTACGTGATTGCATGTGTGACATGCTTCTGATTCACACAGGCGGGCAGGTTTTTTTGTGCAGCCCCGTAATGACAATACAGTCCCCAAAAGAAGTGCTCATGCCCACAATTCATAGCCTTCAGTTTCAATTTTACCGTGAGTATCAGTCTGGAAAGCCTCGGAATCATTTTGAATGTGTCCGAGTAGCAACTGAACTTTCCAATCGTCGTCATGTATGTAGCTACACGGGCGTTGTTTTCCAATCAGTGTCGTTTTTATAGCTATACGGGCGTGGTTTAAGTGTGCCGACAGCAAAAATTACCTGATGGTTCATCCAATAAACTGCCAAGTATTTTTTTGAAAGTACAGCCATTCACAAACATTTCAATGTACGGCTCCCCAGATGGACTTTTGACAACAATTCCTCTGGCATGTCAGGTTAGACAATTCATGTAGACATTGAATAGCACCCTACCTGGTAAATGTCTTGATGACTCATCAAAACCAGTACCAAAAGTGAAACCAACACATCTCCTAGCAACCACCATTCAATCTCACATAATTAAACAGGCCTTATAAGCCCCTACAGAGAACATTTGATGGTTCTTTCCTTTTTACGAGAGGTATTGTACAGCGGCATGTCCTAGAGACCATAACAGAAAAACTTGAGTGAGAGAGGGAAAAAAAAAAAGGCTTCTTCATGGAATGCAGAGTAGAGCCCGACTATGGTAATGCATTTGTATTTCACTGAAATAGCATCTTAGAATAGAGTGTTTATACAGCATTTCTTACTAATTGGCATAGAGGAAAGCTCTGCAGTAGCCAGAGAAATAGACGTACTAGATTGCTGTTCTATTGCATACCATTATATACTGCTGCCATACAGTAGAAGCCATCCAATTAAGATATTTTAAGAATGTAAAACTCCATATATTGTGTTTCTAACATTTTTATCCTTGTCTGATATAGTCTAGTACTTGTTTTGATAAAGAACTATCAACTTCTGTACACTAAATACTTTGTGAATTCATGAACAACAGCGTAACATGTTTGCTGAAGTCCGTGTAAATGAATAGCTTAATAGGAAGCTGACCACACTGAGGGAAGGTGGGTTAACCCTCCAGTAAGTCTGGGCTGGCTGAAGCATCCACAGCCGAACAAACCGGGCTGGCTGCCAGAGAACACCAAGTAGCTGGATATGAGAGGAGCGAGGGTGGGTGGCTGGCTGGGTGGGTGGGTGGGTGGGTGAGCGGGGGGAAGGGGGTTTATGGGGGAAGGGAAAGGGGTCAAGAGGCTGATGACTCATCTTGTCACATCGGAGCCTGTGGAACTGTGGAATCTCTTGTTTTGGGCAGTTCAAACACCCCCCCCGTGTGTCAACGAAAGCACTTTATGTAACCGCACAGATTCACAACGGCTTAGTCCATATGTGGACAGCACCCCGGTAGTACGGAGGAAAACACCCCCAGAAGAGGGATAATGTGACCGCAAAGAAGCAAGGGTAGCATGCTCCTGTTTTCCACTGGGTCCTGTATAAGCCACCGACGTCAAACGTCGGTATTCCTTACCCGCTTGTTGTCCGCAGGGCTGTGGTAGAACTGGGAGATCACTTGTTTACTGCCCTTAGCCTTTGCACCCGTCAACTGGAACTTATCCGACACCAGTGTGAAAGTGGTGCCATAGTCGTAGGACACGTAGACCTGCAGAGGAGAGGAGAAGGCTTAAAGATAAGAGATTGTAAGCTACCGGTAATACAAGTGTAAGCTAATACAATACAACGTGTGCAGCTTAAAATAAGCCTGATGTTTCTACGCAGACCTGGCTCTTATCATGGGAACACAAAGTGGTGCTCCTCCAGCATTGCTTACTCTACCTTTAAAGTAAATGAGTACTTTTAATAAGCATGTTTAATGGTCTTCTCCTCCATGGTCTGCACAGTTCCTTACAATACTTTTCCAGACTGGCCTACTCTGTTCCTATAGAACTTAGAGATATGCAAGAAAATATCAATACACCTCAGTATCGCGATATTATGTTGCATTGATACAGTATCGATTCTCTAAATCACAGTATCGATTGTTTTTTTACTCAATTTGTAAAAAAGGGACCATGTACAAAATACAATAACTTCAAAAGAGAGGAAAGATGATAGTTACAAATTTCACTTAAAGCTAATTTCCATCTGCAGTACCTGAGCATAGTGTTATTTTTGCAGCGGTGCCGTACATTAGCACTGCTATGAGAGTTTTTAACAAATATATATAGATATCGTAATATATCGCCTTGCTTACAGCATCGCAATATATCTCAATATATCAAATCGTGGCCCCTGTATCGTATCGCCAGACTCTTGCCAGTACACAGCCCTAAAAGAACTGTATTCACTTCACTTACATTTAATATATAGATATAGTTTAACAACAGTAACAAGCTACAGTAACTTCTGGATGACTATTCAGGACATCTCTACAGTCCTAAAGCCTGCTAAGACGGAGATTAATAATATGTGAAGTAGATACGCTGTCTTTTCACGTAAACATTGTGCATAGGTGTGTTAATGAAGAGTTGTATACCCATTATACCCTATTCTTTCTTGACGCACACCAAGAAGCGTTTGGGTACGAAGTGGTAACGTGTAGGGCTGTACTCACAGAGCTGCTTTTGGGCCCTAAGGCCCCGACACCGTCTCTGGCCAGGGCCACGATTACTTTGCTCTTGCTCCCAGCCCAGTGGACCACCATCTGGTTGTGGGAGTCATTCAAATTGGCCTGCAGGACATGGGAGAATGGCAACGTTGACATTTTAGGATAGACAATACAGATCCATACATCTTCATGGAGTTAGGGTGGTCTGGTGCAGGGGTTCTCAAACTTTTCAGCTCACGACCCCCCCCCCCAAATTAAGTGTCAGAGGCTAGAGACCCCCTGCTTTTTCCAGAGGTGGTAGAAGAATAACAGCCAATATATTATTTGATAGTATTTTAATACAAGCTAGTAGCAGAATGCATCAAAGTAATGTATAAACTGTACTACTACTAACAATTATGGCTAAACAATGCCATTTTATTGTGTAAATGTAATTTCATTTTTGAAAATCATCTTGTGACCCCCTCCTCTGTGTCTCACAACCTCCAGTTTGAGAACCACTGGTCTAGTGGTCTGGCTGTTGGACTCCCAGTGGAAAGGTCGTAGGTTCAAGCCCTACCTGTAATCATTCCAGAGCAAGATGCTTAATCGCTACCTGCTCCTTGTAATACACAAGTCATTTTACAATTGCCAGTGATCTTTTTCCTGATTCAACATGAGTTACTGTACTATGAACTAAAGGTCGATCTCTAGACATGAGAAGAGCTGTCTGTGCGCACCTCAGCTTATATTTTATAGATTTTTCTGCAGGGGCAAGGAACTTGAAAAAGCTAACCTTTGCTTTGAAAACTTTGTGTTTCCTAAAGGTACCAGATGTGCTTGTGGTAAAGCACATCCTGTGTTAACTCAGTTACAACTTAAACTAAATTAAACAGAACTAGGGTGTAGGATCTGGTATAATCATACAGAATTTCAAGTATTAAGTATTTCAAAACCTTTTTATGATGCTATCAAAAGGTCAGCATCCTGCAGTGTTTAATTTACGTTTTGAACAAATTCCCACTGAGCGATACCATCTGCCTTCATTTAGTCAACACGTTGGTTCTCCGCTCTTCCTCCTCCTTTTTCCTCGTCTCACCGTCAGTGAGTAAAAACCCAGGCTGTTTGAGGCCGAGATGTCACAGCAGTAAATCCATTCTGCCATTTAAGGCTTCATTGGTCATGGACGCCTGGATGGAATGGCTAGCAGCAGCTATGGAGGCATGACATGGTCCAATAGGAGACTGACAAGAGCTATTAAGATAAAGGACTATTAGCCTGGTTGAAACAAATTGCAGAATAGGATAAAAAAAACAGGGCAGGTCCTTGTGGTTAAACGGGGAGGGGAAATAATTTTCAGCTTGATTCTTTCAGCTAAAAATACTTCTGACCTCATGACCCCCAGCTGCTGCATATGTACTAATGCTAATAAGCTCTCCCAGCGTTTTATGATTGCGAGAAACAATCAGTTCCTTTTGATCTCCATGCATCTTTGCATTGAGAAGTAAAATAACACTGGTTGGTGGAATTTAGAAATACGTAATTGGCAAAGGACATCATGTCCTCCTCTGCCTAATCAACTGCATTGTTCTTCCACACGGAAACCTCTTCAATATGGAGTTCTAAAAGTGGCATAAAGGTTCCCCATATCTGTTCCAGAGCATCCATCTCTAAGACGGCTTTGTGGTCACTGTGGGGAAAAGGAAAAGGGGGGGCCTAGTGCCAAAAATTCATCTTACGCACACAATGCATTCTTTTTAACCACTAGACATTTTATACAAACCCATGATACTATCTGACACCCTCCTTCCCCCATACAAAAAGGAAACTGAGCAAACGAATCAAAAGGCATGAAACGGCAGTTTCCCTCTCAGTGTTCCTTTGAGACAAGCCACTATTCAAACGGACCTTGAGAGCTGATTGAGGTGAACAGTGTCTTAATCTCAAACTAAAGAGATTTAATGTTGCTTCAGTGGTACAGGGGTTATTTGTATGCAGTGTAATCTCCTGGAGAATAGGCAAACTTGACATAATGGTTATGGATGAAAACAGCATGTGAAAACTAGGGGTGTTAAGAAAATATTGATACACATACAGTATCGCAATATTACATTGCGCAATACTGTATAGATTCTCTAAAACACTATTGATGTAAACATTTTTGCATTTTTTAACTAAATTTGTAAAAAGGCTGTACAAAATACTGTACATTAACCTCAAAATAGATGATTATCAGATTTAGCTTTAAGCTAATTTCCATATGCAGTCCCTGAGCAAGTTTACATAAGTGTTTGTTATTTTTTGCAGTTGTGCCACACATTAGCATTGCTATGGCATTTTTCCATAAATAAGAAATCACAATAGAGCGCCTTGTTTACAGTATCACAATATATCGTATCATGGCACCTGTATCATGATACGCACTGTATCGCCAGATTCTTGCCAATACATAGCTCTAGTACAAACCAAGCAAAGCCTGCTACCTGGAATGTATGTGTGGTGATATGTGAATGCTACATCCAACCTATTGTCAACTACCAACTAACTTGATTCTCCAAACAGCTGTGTCTTCACAGGGGGTTCAAAATGCCAACAGTGATAAAAATATACATGTTACTAGTAGTGACATCGCCATCCTTCACTAGGGGGTTTAATTACTGAGATACATTATCAACCACAAGAATTTCATCTGCCAATTGCCAACATGGCCATAAGCCAGCACAGTTACGCGTCGACCTGTTTTGTGCTTAGGAGGACGTAAAGCAAATGTATTTGGACAATTAAAATTTAGAAGCACTAGTTTCAATCAGCTGACATACAGCGAAACTATAACTACTAACTGTGCAGGCGTACCAACAAGAAATATACAAAGTGAGAGGGTTGCTAAATGTTTCCTGAATCCTAACATGCTTATGCAACAAGCTAACCATACGATTAAGATGTAATGCATTACAGTATGTTTCTGTATGAGAGAGGAAACCAATGACCATTATAATCATTATAGAGATTATTTATTGTTTAGCATCTTGGTTAACATTGTAGCATGCCCGACTCGTTTTGTTTTTGCAAACAAGTTTCAACATAATGAAACCTCAACCGACCACACAAATGCAGGCATGCCACCATTCTGCCGGGATTTAACATCAACCACTACCCACATACAGACACAATAGAAGCAATAAAGCAGTTGAACCATCCTCTCAGATTACATCTCATCTTCTTAAGTAGTCGGAGGGGTCAGCTATGATTCAAATAGGACAGTTCAGTTAAAGTGCTTTTATAGTATGAAAATGTGTAGTATATCTGCAACGGGAAACAACTTCAAATGGCTGACGATCACCTCAACAGCCTACCTTTGGTGGTACAGACATAAGGGAACATAGCATGAATATGTTAAGACAATAAGGCCAAGTCTCTACATCACTGCCTTCTCCATTATTCAACATAAACGCCTTCGCCAGCATTGCCGGACTCAAACAATGACATCACCCCTGCAGGACTGGCAGCCAACAAAGACAAAACTCTCCTCTCCGAAGTCACTAGAACACAAGCACTCTCTCATTTGCAATTACAATTTAGCTATGGCACCAGCCAGTGTATTTTTGGCCAAAGAGAGACAAGACAGTAGCCAGTGTCCACCCTTTGTAACAGAGAAGATCCTCATTTGACAGTGACAGGCTAGATTTTACTACAGCGAGTTCTGCAGATTTTTACACTAGTAAAATGCATGTGTGCCAACAGCCTAAGCTTGGTGTTTAACTGAGAAATCAATGTCAGTTTACTGTAGGCGAGTACTAGCCTGGTGTAAACGGCCACGCTCAATTCGGAAGTGTTCGCAGTTGTATCCTCCTACTTGGCGTAGTCCTTGGGATAATTTTGAAACTATTGGACAGCGCTGAACCAATCGCCATTGATACAATTGTTTTTATTGCCTCATCTAGTTCTACCACCATTTTAAAGCAGGATTGACGTGTGCGTGTTTCAAAATGGTGAAAAAAAAATGGTGAATGGTGAAAGAATGTACAATATAATGTTGCGTGCTGCAATACAGACAACATTTGTACAACGACATTGGTAATGTGACTCTGTTATTATCTGTTCAAACAAGCCTACCCCTAGCCCCTGGTCTGTCGATAACCTTCGTCTGTTCCCATTTCTTAACTGTGCATTGTCTCTCTGTCTGGACTGTCTTTGGATCCAAGAAAAGTGCTATGATTGGGCCGCCAGCAGTGTGGCTGTGCGAACGCTAATGTGATCAGGGTTTCCTGAATCTCATCTAAATAAATTGAGCTGACAGCATAGTAGGGTGGAGCCAGGCTAGGTTAGTACACCCGAGACGTTTAGCTCGGTTTGTCCTCTACGCTGGTCTTGGGGATCCACTGCCTAGCATGTTTTAGGTCTCTCCCTGCTCCAGCATACAGTACCTGATTCAAATGAATGCAGACGCCTGATAACTAACCATTCATTTGAATAAGGCGTGTTGCGGTGTGTGTGTGTGTGTGCGTGCGTGCATGCGTGCGTGCGTGCGTGTGTTGCCCACAGAGCATTTGTTTTAGTCTCTCATGCTGGTACACATGCGTGCTCCGTTTCGGCTTCGACGTGGGTTTGTTCCGTCCTCTCCAAGCGTCAACTTCCACCGGGAGCATTTCAAAATCGCAGCGCCGTGAGGCAGTTGTATTGAAGAGGACAACAAAAATTACTTACTTTCACGCACTTCTAATCCGAAAACTACTTCAATTATATTCCACACCTGGGCCTTTCTGAAATTGTCCTTATTAATAAAAATAAAAAAGGATTTGTGGTGTCATAACATTGTTTTTCAGTCAATAAAATGAACGTCATTGTCCCAGATGTCAAACCCTTCTGCCACCAATGTGATTTGTTTTGCTCACAATTTCTATTTGTTTTATTTGAGCAACGCAGATTGCACGCAGCATCAATCAAAAACAGACATGACGCCTATCTTTAGTGAAGCAGGGCGGAGAGCCGCTTCTGGGACGCTCCCAACACGCCCCACGTCGCGTGTGGTTGAAGTGCAAGCGTTTATTTGAGTGGCCGCGAACAGCTCCGGAGGCCTCGTCGGAGTCGGAAGACATTGCGCACATGCGCCCGCGAGAATCCCGGGGTTTAGAGTGACATCTAGAGGCGGTAAGTCACGTAGATTCACTTTAACTGTTGAGAGAAATGACAACAACCTGTCCCTTACAAAATGTTCACCGTCACAAAATGTTCACCGTCACCTCATGTGAAAGACAGACAATTAGAGGCACACAAATATGGGCTTCTTCTAGATGAAGACAATAGAACAACATTATTTCAAACCCTTAAAATCACCCTAGTATTAGGCCACATGTCACAACCTATGGTGGAACATGTTTTCAAACTATACAGTATCACCGCAAGTAAGCCTGCTCATCTATCCCTTTAACTTAATCTTAGAAAGGAAGTGAAGAGTGAGAATAAAATTAAGCAAGCCGCTATGAAAGTGTCAAACAAGACTTGTGTGTCTGTGTGTGCACGTACTGTTCAGTAAAATCACAGGTCCAGGATACATGTCATGAGGTTGGGTGGTTTGTGGAGAGTGTGTGTGTGTGTGTGTGTGTGTGTGTGTGTGTGTGTGTGTGTGTGTGAGATCTTAGCTCTGCAGCAAACACTCCTGGCTCCAGGTAATTCAGAACATCCTTCAGCTTGACATTGATCAGTTTAATTGCAACACACAACCGCTTGCCTTTCAAATTTGATAATGCCGAAGAATTCATGGTAGGGTGAAATCTATTATTCTCCAAAAGTATTACTAGTCTGTCCTTTTATAATAGTTATTCAGCATGTTGTGTATGCCTCTCATGTGTGGACACAACCCTATGACAGCATTACTGTAATCTCTACAAGGTATATCGGGACATAAATAATTTAAAGCTCTCCACTGACAACATTGTTTTTCTTGCAATGTAGTGAAATATTTCGTTGACACACATTAGATTTGTTAACATTTAACAATTTAAACAATGTAAATTGTAAACACAGCTATAAGGTGAACTCAGCAAGTGTAAGCCAATGCACTGTGAAACTGATTTCAACTAATATATCTCGACTTTAACCTGGGGTCCGTCCCAAGACGCTAACTGTCATTATTCTAATGTTCGTGTTTCTGCCCAGACATATGGCTTTTTAAATACGAACACAAAAAGTGGTGCAGACCACACCACGACTATACTAGTGTAACTGGCCAGAGCCCATTGGGTTTTAGCATATCTTGTGAGAGTATTGCGTCGGGGTTCGCGTCCCGGTTGGGATCGACGGACCCGGTAAAACTATATGAACGAATGGCATATGGTGTGTCCAATGTTGGGGGTGGAAACACTGCTGGATTACCATTTCAGTAGCCTATCGTGTTGGGCAACTTTCAGAAAAAAATACAGATGTAATTTTTTCTCCAGACTGGAGATTTCAACAGCGTGCAACACCGTACAATTACCTCTGAATAAGGATCCTCTAATGCACAATTGTTGTAGTGTCTTTGTACGTATCATAATATCCCTACCAACATAATTGCCTGTGTGTGATGCTAGCAGGAAACACGATACCGAATAGACTCTCCTCGGAGTCAGACTATGTAGTTCTACATCTGTTCGACAAACAAGCAAGCCGCAGACCTTGGGAAAACGGTGGGTCGACCGGGGAGGCTGGGGAAACAAACAGGCTTTTTTTTGTCCACTCGTCAAACTCCTGGCCGTCGGTTTACTGTAAATATTCTCCTTTAACCCCACCGCATTACTAGCTAATAATTAAAATAAAACAAAACAAGACTTTCCGCTGTAACAAATATTCAGTGGGCATTTTCTCAGTGCTTCAAACTATCAAAATTAAACTCTTCCTTGCTTGCTTGCTGGCTACATAGGGGGGCTAAAAGGTTTTATTCGTGGTGCGGTGCTGCTGTTTTGCTGACGTTGTTGGAGTCCATAGTTACTGTTACACGTGAGGCTCGTTCAACTACCCATGCATAATGTCTCTGACCGATACCAGTGAAAATGTTCATATAACATGCTCAAGGACGTTCTAAATACCTACACGTCGTTGTTTTCATTAAATACCCTCCCAATAAACGCGTCTCATCACTCAACTCATTATAAACACAGGAACAAAATTGTCCATGTTGACTTTGCTCTGGAACAGGAGTACTGCAAGGAGTATTTCCTAACATGTCCAGACCAGTCATTTCACAGACAATGCAATGGTGGTTTGCTCAGATACCTAATTCAGTTTGATTACCAGATATTGGTGGAGACGTGACGTCATTAGGTAAACACCAGGTTTTTTAAGTTCACAGCGAGATTGACGAACTGCAAAATGCTTCTGCTTCATTCATAACGCTAAGTGCATTGCAGATTGACTGTAAAATGCGTGTGTTCCTGAGCGATGGTCGATGAGACACGGATGTCAAATGGAGCCATTTGTGCTCACCTTCAGGTGTGAGAGATGACGTGAGAAAATGACATATTGCAATCCATTATCTCAAGTAAACCTTTTCAGACAGCCCTGTTTGGGTGAAGTGTTTACTTCGGGCAGCTTCCTCTGTCAAAAGCCATGATATGCGCAACAATAGCCTACCTGTCCGTACACCTTGGGCATAGTGTCAGATTCGGTGGCGCCACGGCGATGCAGATGCTGCCGATAGGCACCAGTGTCCAACCCGTCGTCTGTTGCACTACGCGCGGCTCGTCGCAGTTTCGCAGCCGCGGCGTCTGCTGCATCTAATAAATCCTCTTTTGCGTTTATTGTAAAAATTCCTCTGTTTTGCGGCAACGTGTAAGCTTGATCCTGATGCAGACGGAGTGTCGACGAGCCTGACCCTGCAGCACACAGTAACAATAAATATATTGCACAGCGAAGAGAGGACAGCATCTTGCCCGTCTGCGTTGTCGCCATGTTTGTGTATGTTTCGGGTCTGGATTAGGTAAACCTAGAAGAGCGCCGACGAGCGGCCAGTGGATGCCTCTAGGTAAAATGCACTTCCGCCACCGTCGCGCACTATACGATCTCGTGTCTTTGATCACGAATTGCGGTTGTACCCACTGGGTAATTTACATGCCATGCATTTATCTTTTGACGTTTGCTTAAAGTAGCCTATAAAAGCATTTGTTAAACATCAAGTTAGAAAGTAGCCTACAGGCATACTGGCCTGATTGTTCCTGGTCCTAATAGTGTTGTTAGACACATAACTCACAACAGGAAGATTAAATTGAGATCCCATCTTCCATACTATACAATCTCTTTATTTAAACATCAAGTTAGACAGTAGCCTACAGGCATACTGGCCTGCTTGTTCCTGGTCCTAATAGTGTTGTTAGACACATAACTCACAACAGGAAGATTAAATTGAGATCCCATCTTCCATAC
>JAODUK010018401.1:0-25637 GCA_027564635.1 Typhlichthys eigenmanni
GGTATGAGAGAGAGAGAGAGAGAGAGAGGTATGAGAGAGAGAGGTATGAGAAGAGAGAGAGAGAGAGAGAGAGAGAGAGAGAGAGAGACGTATGAGAGAGAGACAGAGAGAGAGAGAGAGAGAGAGGTATGAGAGAGAGAGATAGAGTGAGAGAGAGGGAGAGAGGTAAAGAGATTAGAAAAAGAGAGAGGTAGATATTAGAGAGATAAGAAAATTAGAGAAATGAGAGAGAGAGAGAGAGATAGAGGAGGTAGAGAGATTAGAGAGGGAGAGAGAGATATTACTTTTTACACGCCAGTTATCATAGGCAAAAGTCTGTTATCTGATCAGATATACCCTATCTATAATTCAAAACAACATAATGTACAGTACTCAATGTAACTACCATAAATACCAGCAAAACTCACGGGAGTTTATCCCAACACAGAGTTTATCCCGGCAGAACGTCCATGCTAGTTCATGTGTGTGTGCACGCGCAGCCCAGGTAACATTTGCGTTGGTGTGAGAAGCTGGTGCACTTAGTATGACATCTAGTGGCAGATGATGCCGTAGACCCACTTTGAGAAACAACACAACCAGTCCAGTTTGACGTCACCGCAAGAGAGCTTGAAAACGTTGAAAAAGTTTTCTACAGTTAGCAAGCGCATCAGCTTTATTAGAATTTATTAGATGAGCAAAGAACAGCTCTAAAGGCTTTTATCAACGTAAAATATGTTTTCAATCAAACTCTTCCTGACTGGCTTCGGCAAGAGTTTGATTCAACAACTGGCTCCACTAGTTCACAGGTTCGTCGTTCGTCCAATCACTTGCCAAGTATTATTTTGTGAAAGCACCTGCCCCTGTTCAAAACAGTTTAAATGGACGGCACACAGCCTGTCTGTTACACACTGTCGGTCTGTTACACACAGCCTGTCTGTTACACACTGTCGGTCTGTTACACACAGCCTGTCTGTGTGCCTGTCTGTGTGACAGACAGGCTGGCGCGTCACGTTAGCCAACACCCTAGCCTCGCGAGAGCTTCAGTTTGACTTCTCTTCCAGAGTCTGGAGAGCTTGGAAATCGTTGTGTTTCAGGCCGGTAAACCTAACGCGTGGCCAATCAGCGTCACACTGTTAGCTATACGGGCGTGGCTTAGGTTTGACGAAGGCGAAACATCTTGAAAAAAAACAACGGCGGGCCAGAAGATAACGTACGTAGGTGATGCAATATAGAAGCAGATTTATTACAATTTATTAAAAGAGCAAAGTTTTTTCTAAATGGAAAATATCTTCTTAACAACAGACTGCTTGTTCACAGGTTCTTCCCATCACCTGCCAAGCATTGTTATGTGAAAGCTCCTTTCAATCAACGGACGGCTCCCCAGATGGACGTGTGTAACAAGACACTGACATCTGGCAGGTCCGGTTAGCCAACACCAGCCCGACCCCCGACCCCCGACCCACCTGCGGTCATGATGCCCGTGGTGGGGATGGGCAGCATGGTGACGTTCTGGCCCTGGTGGTGCTGCTGATGGTGGAGGTGGTGGTGGTGGTGGTGATGGGGGTGGTTGCCCCCGCCCCCGCCGCCCTCCTGTTTGGGGACCACCCTCAGCCCTGGCCCCCCCTCCATGGAGCCCTGGGTGGTCTGCTGGTAGTGAGCAGAGGAGGAGGTGGCTGTGGAGGTGGTGGAGGAGGCTGTGGCGGTGGAGGCGGACGAGGAGGAGGAGGAGGGGTGGGCGAAGGAGGATGGAGGCGGAGCGGGAGGAGGAGGAGGAGGGGGGGCCTTGTCGGAGCCCCCCAGGTGCTCCTTCATCTTGTTGAGGAACATGGCGCTCTCGATCTGTGTGTTGATGGGGGGGAGGGGGGGTGGAGGGAAAGAATGGGACGTGAGAGAAGACGAGATGGAGGGGCAGAAGAAAGGGCATAGCAGGAGGAGAGGAGGAGAAGAGGGGGAGGTGTATGTGGGGTGTGTGGGTACGGGGAAAGTAAAAAAGCAAAGGGAGATAGCGTGTGATAGCGGGAGCTTCGCCTGTGGAAGAGCGACAGACCTGTGTGTGCGTGTGTGTGTGTGTGTGTGTGTGTGTGTGTGTGTGTGTGTGTGTGCGTGTGCGTGTGTGTGTGTGAGGCCTGAGCCAACATGTTACCGTGTGCTCAAGTCAAGTCAGTGTAACACACAGCGCTGCAACAGAGTCAGTGCAGCTGGCCACTGGATTCTCTACAACACCATGTGTATTTCAAGGCAATTCCAACAATTAAGGTTGTCTCTATACCTGTCCTTGAACAGTGGGGACGGGAGACCAAAAGTATGACGAGTTGAAATGGGAATCTTCCATTATTTCTGCAATTAAAAAGCAACACACTTAGAAAACACCTGCCCAGCTCCATCTTGTTTGGCTGCCCTTTGATATAACTTGGATTAGATTGAAGTGAGGCTGCGTTTCAACAACCGCAGTTTTTTTTTCCCTTCACCTCCCCAAAGGTACATCCTCTCCTCTGTGATAACTGCTTTAAAAGGCAGGTATTCTCGAGAACGCCTGCTAATTTCAAGATCAAATCAAAACAATATCCCTCTGCAGCGTCACCTCACACATTGAAACACCTTGTGAAGCAAAGCATAGTGCCAATTTCCAAGTACTGGATTCTTTTTTACAACGCGCACAGAGAATGGTAAGATAGCTAAATGTAAGGAAATATTTGGTGAATTTGACAGTGTATTATCTTACAATTAGCTTGCAATAGCTGACTATACCTTTACGTCTATTTAGATTAACATTTTTTAAGACGACATTTCCCCACCAATACAAACTATTGTGGTGGTAGGATGTTTATGTTTAACTGGGGTAGCATGCAATCTAATTTCAATGGTTGATCATATAGTTGAATTAAAAGACAATATTATTTTATTTTGTCCTGATCAAGATACATGAAGGCTTCACAACCTTGTTTAATAACTTACTTTTTAATAACTAACATTTAAATAACCGTGATATGATTTACAGAGAAAATGATTTGAGCGGTATTGGGCAAAGATGTTTAATTCTCGGAGAGGTTGATGGACGAAAGCACTATTGCAACTCTGCTCCGTTTGATTGACAGTGATTTATAACACATAACAATCCCAAGAAATCTGGTAAACAGTGTTGTCTCTAACAAACAATGTAGGAAATATCCAATTGAGCAAGCCATGATATTCCAGTGGGTAAGGAAAGTAATCTTTTCCTTAATGTGTATGCAGAGATATTTATATTCATGGTTCCATTCTTGATAACAGTAGTGATGAAATCGTATATTTTTATAAATTACCTGAACCGCTTCGGTAATTCTAAAAACAAAAATATTCCTACAATCTACACAGACTGTTAAACTATTCTGTTGTAGGTGAGACTATGAGAAAAACAATTATTTTGGAGTGTTGTTTGAGTGTAACATAATGCATACAATTATAAAATCACAAAATGTATCAATTTACAGATTGTTAACTGATGTGAAAATCTAAGTGGTTTGCTGGAGACAAGCTACACTATTAAAGACTAGCCTACACCATGTCTGGTGCTGCAGAAAACCCACATCCTCTTTTCATCAGTTGTTGACATGTAGCATGTGTTAAATACTCATGCATGTTAATTGCAGACTGCATTATGTAGGTAGTCTTTACAGAATATATTGTTATGAATTTATTAACTGTTCATTTTATCTGTGGTGTGTGAAGGTTGTGAAAGCCATGCAGTCAGCCATATTGTTCACATAGCCTACTGTACCAACAAAAAGCATGCGTGATTACATTAAAGTAAAGCATCTTAATAGGATAGTTCTCAAAGCCTTAGCAAAGATGGTTGGGGAGGGCCAGTGAGTAAATACAGACAAATGAAGTACATGCAATTGTGACATGTTTTACTGTTTTAATAAGCATAGGCACCTTTTGAAACTTCACCTTCTATAAATAAATAAATATAGAAATACATACATGGAATAGGCTATTATGGATTACAGGCATTTCTCACTGGAGGAATAGAGTAGACTACTTGAATATGTGTTGCTGCTTACTGTAATGCAAGCGAAGGCAAATAATGAACTCATAGGACATTTTAATGGGCATAATCTCAATCTAAACGTAGCCACTGCTAGCAGTGATCCGTAAATCTAGAAAATATTCTACCCAACAATACGCTAAGGATCCAAGCGCACTAGTGTTGCAACTTTGCACCTAAAACGAGCTGTCATCCCGCCCGCCTAGAACCGCCCCCCCAGCGGTAAACAAACAAACAAAAGCGGGTTAGCCATAAAGGTTAGGGCAGCTAACTTGCCTCCATTTATTCTCAGCTTTTGTTCGCTCGTTTGCTACAACGAGGCCTATGTTGGTTATCGTTGGTGCAGTACAGATGTTCGCTTTATAAACACAAACATAGTCGCCCCCAGCGTCCCGTGCATATGCCCGTTCATCTCGCTGAGAAAATAAAAAAAGAGAAAAAAAAAGTCTGGAATAAAAAAAAAAAAAAAAGCTAAACAGAGAGCAGAAAAAACGCCTCGACGCGAGACGCAGCTCCATGCAGACTTCCGGCGGCGGGGCGGCGGCGACGCGGCGGCGAGGCGGCTGAGACGCGGCGGCGAGGCGCAGCTGGCGTGCATTGCTCTCTCGGACCCTGGCATACATGAACAAACGAGTAGTAACACGGTGGTAATTACCGGTGAAGGCGACTCCCTGTTAACCACCGACGCTTCTTCGGGTAGGGACACTTAGGAAACTTTGTCCAAATCCGCCCCCAAACCCTCAGAATGCAGTTTTTTTCCTTCTTATTTTTTTCCTTTTTTTTTTTTTCTCTTTCTCCTCAGCGTGTGGGTTTGCTCGATTCGTCCGCTGTAGCCTTCCGGTGGCTTAATATCCGGTCTGCAGGCTGTTTATCATTTCAGGAATACATACTACATTAATAATGATAATAATAATTAAAATAATAAAATTATGCTTTAGCCTGAAAATCGTCAAGTAACAGTGCTAGTCACTCAACATCGCCAAATGTGCCATTGCTGCAGTCTAAATCTGTCACAATCAAAGAGAAACAAAAGGACAATTTGATATCAATATACAGTACTAACCTACTTTATTAAAAAAAATGCTAGTGTGCAGGGAACCGGAGTTATGGAACATGGAATGTTGCTAAATGTTTGATTTTAGATGCCATTATTTTTTTTAATCACAGCCATGGCCCCATCATGTTCTGCTTGTTTGATCCTAATTTGATTAGAAAATAAATAAAACATCTAATCAAATCGATGGCTGCTAGACAATAACTTTTTTCTTAACAAAACTATACCCTAACCAGAAGGCAATAGTTAACCCAATAAACATTGCTTTAATAAAAGATATATTGGTAAATATGCCGTTTTTAAAATCCAAAACACATCTTAGAACAAACAAAATACAGTGAACACACATAAGGCCTGAAATCTAAAATGATTGGATAGAAATTATTAGATGATGATGATCAGTCTTCCAAGTGTGTAAATGCAAAGATGTAAGTTTCGTAAAACACACACAAATCACAAGATGGTGTGCATTTTATGCATATAACATTTGAAATAAAACCATACATTTCCTGACACAAACACAAATGTATAGAGGTGCACTTTCCATTACATTAAACAGATGACCAACTAAATATTCATTACAACACAGTAATTGCATTACAATACATGTAATTTTAAAATACATTTAATGGTGTAAGCTTTTAGTGCCATTATGTTTTAGACACGCACATTTCCTGATAAAGGTTTCATGTGTAACATTCAGCATAATACAAATAATAACCTTATGCATCCATCATATAATAGCTATCATCTGGATATACTAAGAAATACATGGAGGAAAAAACACTCCACATGTTACGGTAGAGCTGGACAACTTGTTAGGATTCTGACACTGGTTTAAAAACAGTTTTAAACATGCTGTTAGTATTCTTTAAACATTGTATATGCTACTTTAACATTTAAATTCAGTTCTCAATGATTTTGGATAGTCTTAACTCGAAATCCATGCCAACAATCGATTGAATACAAAATGAATAGCCAGCCTAAGACATTGTGAGGTAGAAATAATATGACAGAGGTAAACTAGTAAGGCAGTGCTCACATTCTAGGTCTAACAATTACATGCTAGTTCCTTTATTAGCATATTTTGGTGTCTGATGTGTTGATTATACAGTAAAAGAAAACACAGCACCAAATAGCTTTCAATTCCTGAAGAATACATCTATACTTATTTTACTTTCAGTCAAATACAGTGAATTCAGTGTTAAGTGTTGGAAAAAACACATTGTCTTCACCCCCACAAACAGCCAGAATTGGGTAGATTACTTTTTAAATGTAATCCGTTATAGTTAATAGTTACCAGACTAAAATTATAACTAGTAACATAATTTTAGAAACATAATCAGATCATTTTCCATTTTATTTTTACATCACGCCTAAACACTGTTCTTTGAAATGCCATACAAAGCAATTTACTGCGTTGTCGTGACAAACCTATTTTGTAACCGTTAGGATTAAAGGATTACTTAATTTCAGTCATCCATTGACATTAATGAAAGGCTAATTAGAGAACAGCCGATTGTTTTATGCATTTTTCTTCTGCAAACTTCCCTTTTAAATTTGAAAGTAGTCCAAGAGGTAATCGTCTAATTTAAAAGAAATACCTATAATCTGATTCCACTTTTTTAGCTGGTAACTGTAACCGTTACCGTTTTAAAACAAAATATATAATTAATTACTTCCAAACCCTCCAAATAGTCACACCACTAACAATTTTATGGACCCTCTTTTCCATACAATAAACTCACATGCCACAAAAGCAAAAATAAATAGGCATATATTACCCTCTTGCGTGTAAAGTGATCTCTCTATAAAGAAATGTTTCCATGGCTACAATATAGCGATCCTATCCACTATGAGATAAAATAAAATAATAAAATATAAAATAAAATAATTAAACCCAACAACCTTATAAAGAATGGTTAGAAATTTAGAAATGCAGAGACGATAAAATACAATAAATATACCTGTTCACTTAAAGGCAGGGTCAGTAATTCTCGAGAATGCTAGCTAACTTTGAGCTCAAATCAAAACAATATCCATCCGCAGCACACACTAGGATAGGAACACACACACTAGCAGTAGCAGACTGTATATGTATATGTACTTGATTGTTTTCCTGTAGGTTTACAATCATTTTCTGATATTCAGTGACCCGAAGAGGAATGAAACACATCTCTTAGTGTATAAACATGAATTATATCAAAACAGTGGAGTTCAGAGTGTTGGTTGGTGTTGCGTGTTTGTGTTAAACTTGCGTATTAAGATGCACTTGTGGCTACAGGCAGGGACACACAGGCGACAGGGTAGATGGCACAAGACAGGATTCATAACAGGAGACATAAAGGTGGCATAGAAATATTAAATAAAACAACTACATCTACATTACAGCTCTCTGATTATAAATAAAACGGAAGCTAATATCTCTCGTCAGAAAGGTGTAAATGTATGCCTTCACAAAAGTAGGTGTTAGTACACAGATCTTAAAAATCAGACATGATACGGATACTGTGTTTAAACACGGACCCTTCGGACACAAACGCCATCTGGGACACCTTCAATTGCACCGGCTACCTTCCAAGCCTTTCCGATGCCGGGTTGACATTTCATTACGCAGGACAGTTGACGGTACAAAACGCTGACGTCACAATGGGACGAGGAGAGGGTGGGGGGGCTCGGGGGTCTGTACGGTCCTGTGAGGGCTCCGATCCCTCTAGCCTGGACGGCTGGCCACCTTCCCGGGAGGGCGGAGGGGTGAGGGAGGGGTGATGGAACAATGGAGAGACAGAAAGGTAGAGAGAGAGAGATCAAAATACACACAGTGAGATTAGAGAGAGGTACTGTAGGGGAGAGGAATGGAATACAATTCAGCAGCTAGTCCAGCCTATATCAGTCCTGGTCCTGCCAAGACAGACAGGACATATTCGGAAAGTGTGTGTCTATAGACCAATGTTATAAAAGCGATCGCTGTGTAGCTAGGTAGTATCTCAACAGTATTTAAACAGTAGCTCGGTAGGATCTCAACAGTAGCTCGGTATTAGCTTAGCTTTTGGGGGGTGTGTGCTCATTACCTGGGAGATGCTGACACCAGTGAGCCGCTCCACTGCCTCTGGGAGGCGTGTCATAATCTCCAGCACCTCCCCCGTCAGTTTGGCCACGCCCACTTCCCCTCCATTGGAGACCATGGTAACCTTCTGGGCTGCAGACAGAGGCTTGCTGATCTCTTCCGCCATCTAGTGGGGGACAGTTGTAGTTGACCTTTAAAGTTTAATCCTCCTATAAAGACTCTAAAATCAACAGGCAAAAACGCAATATGAATAAATGTAATTGTTATTAAAAGGCTAATTAGTGCACACAAGGTGAAATATACTCTTTATATTTAATTGTGGCGTTGAGCTGGTTGTATGTATGTATATATATTGTGTATATAAACAGCTGCATAAGAAGCTGAGGTACCAGAGGCAGCTTCTCCAGCAGCATGTTCACCATGGCCCCCTCCTTGTACTGTTGGAAAGCCTCCGCCTTCTTGGCCATCTGCTCCGCCTCGGCACGACCCTTCGCCTCCACCGCGAACGCCTCCGCCTCACCTTTGACCTGTGCGGCCGCGGAAAGGGCAAAGAGTTTTATAGCAGCACGAAGACAGAGCAACGAAATGCAGCTGCAAAACAAGTTTCATACCGAATGCAATAACTTTATGTTCATAAACATCGCTCTCACTGGAACCACGTTTGCAACTGGTGTTTGCATGCTCGTTTGTGCATTTAGATTTATTTATTATTTGTATTTAATGTGTGATTTTGTAACTAACCCGTGAAACCAAAGGCAAACTTCCACATTCGTGGACAATAAAGATTATAACATGTCGATGGGAGCTGTGAAATGGTTACGGTCAACGACATTCTGCTGAGGTTGAGCATACATAGAAATATCATGGTCGGAAAGGTACATTTTCCCCGAAACAGTTTGCGTCAGAAATACTGTTGTCTTGTAGGTACTTGTGAAATCATGAAATATAATCTCTAATAGTCATTAACAACCCCTACATATACATATAAATACTAGGGAATGGGCCGGAAAATGCCAAGTCATTCTAGTCGTTGTCGGAAGCTCCTAGTTCGGATCTCGTAAATGCGACACGTCACGCATTCAAAGTGTACGGCCGGCGACGATCTGTCACGCAGGCCAATTAGCAAGCAGCTTTAAAATAAATTGGCGACCTATCAGTAACACTGTTATTGACAATGTTATCTGAATAGAGAAATAACGTTAGGGGGCTATTTATAGCCAGTGCCCCTGCGGCACATTACGTTAACTAACTGGGGTCCGAGGCCATTTTCCCCCTTTTACCCCACTCATGTTTAGTCACATAACAATAAAAAAACCTATAGGTAACTACCAACTGCTATACATAATTTGTATCCCAACAAAGCACGTTCACTTAAATCTACCTTTAAAACACGTTTTAATGTCATTGAACTGTAGGACTACAACACGCTAGCATCCATGCATGCATGTAGTCCTCCATGTTTGTAGTTCCATCCCACATAACTCGGGTCAGGTATCATAGATAAAAGAGGTTAAGTGCTAAGCATGCCGAACAGACGATATCAACATAATATCACATTATATATATCATGAAAGCATGAAAATATTTTGTAAAGCACAATCGGAAAAGATACTTAATAAATCACCTTCCAAATGCCATTTGGGGAGGAAGGGGGGGGGGGTTATACATAATATAAAGTTTAATCCCTTTTAAAATGATTTCAAAGACTTTCAAAGATTTCAAAAGGGTTTGACTGTAGCGATCTGTGACTTACCCTGATGGACTCTGCTTCTGCCTCAGCCTCCATGATCAACTGCAGCCTGGACAGACACACACACACACAAAGACAGACAATAAAGTGTTTTGGCTAACCGTTTAATACAATAGAGGCTGTTGAGCAGCTACACATGCCTATGTAAGTACTTTGACCTTACCAAGATGGCCGCCAAACAGCCACACATGTCCATGTAAGGAATTTGACCTTACCAAGATGGCCGCCAAACAGCCACACGTGTCTATGTAAGTACTTTGACCTTACCAAGATGGCTGCCGAACAGCCACACGTGTCCATGTAAGGACTTTGACTTTACCAAGATGCCTGCCGAACAGCCACACGTGTCTATGTAAGTACTTTGACCTTACCAAGATGGCCGCCGAACAGCCACACGTGTCTATGTAAGGAATTTGACCTTACCAAGATGGCTGCCGAACAGCCACACGTGTCCATGTAAGGACTTTGACTTTACCAAGATGGCTGCCGAACAGCCACACGTGTCTATGTAAGTACTTTGACCTTACCAAGATGGCCGCCGAACAGCCACACGTGTCTATGTAAGTACTTTGACCTTACCAAGATGGCCGCCGAGTGGCCACACTTTGGTGGGACACTGATCAGCAGGACTCACCGATGGGCCTCGGCCAGCTTCTCAAGGCGGAAGCGCTCGGCGTCGGCCGGCTTCTTGACCCGGGCCTCCAGCTCCATCTCCCTGCGGGTGATCTCCTGCTCCTGCAGCATCACCTGCTGCTGCCGCTCCACCACCTGGACCTGCATCTTCTCCTCCTCGATGCGCTGCTTGGTCTTCGCCACCTGGTGGTCGGAGGGGGGAAGTGAGCGAACAACAAACTACAGGGGTTTGTGTTCAAATATCCAATGAACATTTGAAAATATTAGTATATTTTTGGATGCCGATGATACAAATGTTAACTTTATTGTTTTATAAAATATATTCTAGACGATGAAAATGCATCAACTGGCACTAAAAATAATACTTTTGTAGACATTTTGAGGGCGGTAGCGTGGCAACCCAAATATGTGTCTATTGTCCTTTTTCAATACTTATCCAGACCTGAAAATTACTAACATAAAACAACCATACTTTCCACACTGTGTATGAACCCTGGCCATCAGCTGACAGAAGAGATGGGACGATATATAGAATTTTATTGTTTATCATGATTAAAAAACACTTAATAATTGTGTCGTGGTGAATGTCTGTTATAGGGATAATCACGAATATCCTCACATAAGCATAAATATCCTCACATAAGTATGAATATCTTTACGTTGAACAGTCCAATTGTATTGATTTCCATATTTATTAGCGTGCATCTATCCCATTGTTTCTCCCACATTAAAAATAAAAGATACAACAAAAATAATCACAGAAAAAATATATATAATGTGTGTCATGATACAATAAAAAATAAAAAAATATTTATAGTATATTTTAGTGCCAATTTAGGAGTATTTAGCATATTAGTTATGAATATTTAGCATATTAGTTATGAATATCGGGATAATAATATTGTTTAAAACTCAAGTCGCAATTATCCTGGCCTGGGACGAAATAATTTTTTTATATCGTCCCCTGCCTAGCTGGCACACGTGTCACTAAAACAAGCCCCCCCCCCCCCCGGGGTTCAGCACCTGCAGCTGGTAGGCCATCTCGGACTCCGCCTTCTTGGTGTTGACCTCGGCGTCGTAGGCAGCCTTCTTCAGCTCGTAGTCCCGCTGGGCCTTGGCCATCTCGATGTCGTTCCTGTACTGCGCAGAGATCTTCTCCTGCATGGCATGGGCCTCCTGCAGGGGGCGACGGGAAGGCATAGGGGAGGAGACAAACAAGGTATAGCGGGTGAGAGGAAAAAGAAGCTTTGTTTAACTTCAACTATCAGGATCTTGGCTGCCGAATGGCCAGGCTTGCCTATCAGGACATTGACCTTACCAAGATGGCTGCCAAATGGCCAGGCTTGCCTATCAGGACATTGACCTTACCAAGATGGCTGTCAAATGGCCAGGCTTGCCTATCAGGACTTTGACCTTATCAAGATGGCTGCCAAGTGGCCAGACGTGCCTACCAGGACCTTGCATACAGCTGGATGTTTTACCCTAATCACAGCGTCCCTCTTGTTCTGGGCCTCCCCGATGCGAGCGTCCTTCTGAACCTGGGCAGTGCGAGCCTTCCCCAGTGAATTGAGGTAGTCCTGCATATCACACACAAGCACACACGGGGTCAGAGGTCAACGAGAGATAGAGTGGAGGTCTTTTTTTTTTTTTTAAAGTCACGCCAACCTTCTTTCTCCTCCTCACCTAGTCGTCATGCCAACATTCTCTCCCTCCTCCTCATCTAGTCATCATGCCAACCTCTTCCTCCTCCTCCTTCTCACCTGGTCGTCATGCCAACCTTCCCCCTCCTCCTCACCTGGTCGTCATGCACGTCCTTGAGGGTGTAGCTGACCACGCTGATGCCCATGTTGAGCAGGTCGGAGGAGGCCACCTTGAACACCTGCTCAGAGAACTTCTTGCGGTCCTTGTAGATCTCCTGCAACAACAACGGGAACACAATTCCCATATATCTCCCATTATAAGGAATTAGGCCCCGATCACACAGCGCCAGCAGCACCACTGTTGTCCTATGGCCTGGCATGCGCCTGGCATGCGCCTGTGTGGTACGCCTTTAGCGCACGCAGGCCATATGGCGCCATGCACACTTGTCTAGTGTTATTGTGTGGTGTCTAGCTTGATTTACCTGTTTTAATGTGCATGTTTAAATGTCACACTGTTCCGGTATATAAAAACGGTAATAACATGATTGAATGTTTATTAGCAGAGTACTCCTTAAAAGGTACAGTCAGCTATCGCAAGCTATTTGTAAGATAATACACATTAAGTCAAATTCACCAAATATCTCCTCAAATTTCGCTAGCTGTGCGTGCATGTTCAAAAAATGATCTGAAATGTCTAAACAGCCCTGGCTTTGTTATTAGGAACATCGCTCACATCAACAATATTGTTAGCAAGCGTTCCCGAAAATGACTAATGTGCATTTAATGGTAGTGTAAATCCTGTTTAGCGATTCGGCCATTACCTCCACTGTCAGGTGGGCTATTATGGCCCTCTGGTGACCCTCCAGTGTCTCCAGGGCGATGTGAGCGATCTCGCCCTCCGACTTCCCCATGAACATCTGACAAGCGGCTGCCAGCATCTGCTTGTTCTGCCCCTGGATCTTCATCTGCAGGAGGACCACAGTACAACATCTAGCACCCAGATCACTCTTGAAGACCACAGTACAACATCTAGCACCCAGACCACTCTTGAAGACCACAGAACAACTTCTAGCATGAAGCAACCACTGTTCTGTTTAATTAAGTTATTATTACTACTAATACTAATACTACTTTACAACACTGTTCTTGTTTTGCAAGGCTTTGACATGTAGATATTGGAATATCTCACTTGCATGAGGTAGCTTTTCCAGACGATCCACAAAGCAGAATTAGGCAGAATTGAAATGGAAACACATTCCTTCGCATTTACGTCCTCATCACTTTGCATAACTCAAACGTTTTGACACGCAGAAAGGAACCGCTGTAAAATCAGTGCGGACTATGATCTCCCAGAATTCCCTGATACATGGCTGCTGCCAGGCACAAAAGAGGTTTGCCTTTCCGTTATTGCACTACACACCCTCTCCCTGTTTTTGATTCAACACTACCACAGGTTTTGCATGGGATCCCTTCCCTTAAAGTGTGTGTGTGTGTGTGTATGTATGTATGTATATATATATATACATGCACAATTACTACACTATCTTTACATAGGCGGTAGTGGCGCAGTGGGTACAGCGGGGCAACCGGTGATCCAAAAACCGCTGGTTCGAATCCTGCTAACTGAATCCTGCTCACTCCTGCTAACAACCAGTGTCGAGGTGTCCCTGAGCAAGACACCTAACCCGACACTGCTCCCGGTGGTCAGGTGGAGCCATGCATGGCTGACATCACCACTGGTGTGTGAATGGGTGAATGTGAGGAAATACTGTACAGCGCTTTGAGTGGCCAGAAGGTTGTACATGTGCTGTATAAATGTAGTCCAGTCACACGTACAATACTTGTTTGCGGCTATATTTTTGTAATTGTGTAAAATACCTTTAACTGGAATGACAACAGCAAGAGGATATAATCCCATCTTAAATCACATAGCGTCACTCAATCAAATCACAGAATCACATTCAGAATTGTGTTTAATCGACTTGTAAAGAAAAAAGAAAAAAAAACATATCTTATATTATGCGCAAGGTTGCAATGGCAACCCTGTCTGGACGGACCTGGGCTATGCCGGTGACGGAAACGGGGACCCCGTGGCGGGTGTACACCTTGTCACTCTTGACGTTCAGGGTCAGCGTGTTCAAGGAGATCCTGCAGGAAGACGGGGGTCAGAGGTCAGAGAGAGAGAGATGCACACATATCGACCCAAATATTAAAGGTGGGGCAAGTGCTGGAGAGAGATTGTTGATGTGAACTCGATCAATGCGACACCATTGCCCAGGCTGGGGTAGTGTTGTGTGGCGGTCTGCACCACGTATATGTCTGTGTTGCCATTTACAGAGAGCAGAGAAACACCAGAGACGTTTTCCAGTGCACACACACACACACACACACACCAGGCAGCTAGCCAACCAAAAGCAAATTAGCTTAGAATCTCTTACGCCACCTTTAAAAGCTGCGGACAATACTGCTGAAGATCACATTAAAATCATATTATTCTGCTTGTGTGTGTAACAGGCTTGTGTGCGTGCGTGTTGTGTTAAGCCTGCCTACCTCTGTATCTGCTGGATGCACGGGATCACAAACACTCTGCCTCCGGGTATCATTAGAGGAGGGGAGCGACAGAACCCTGACCAGGAGAGAGAGAGAGATAGAGAGGAATAGGAGACTCCAGATGAATACTGCCATTGCGTCTCATGTGGTGTGGACGTTCTAGAAGCTTCCCATGCCAGTTAATGCCATTATGTAATAACAATAATAATACATTTTTATTTGAAATCCCAAAGTGCTACATGACCAATAACTTTAAAATACCAATACAAGAAACACAAATTAAAAGGTATCAACCAAAAGCTTTCTTAAATAGCTGGGTTTTGAGGCCATGTTTAAAAGCATCCAGAGTCTGTGGTGGCCTAAGGTGGTCCACAGACTGAGGAGCAGCTGAGCAGAAAGCTGGATCCCCCATAGTGCTGAGCTTGGTCCTTGGAGCTTTGAGGCAGAACGGAGGGAGCGTGTGTTGGTTTGTGGGCTAAGGAGTTCCTTGAGGTAGGGAGGGGGGCGTCACCATGGATGCACTGGTAAGTGAGGAGTGAGACCTTGTACTCAATTCTGAGTGAGACAGGGAGCCAGTGCAGTGATTTTAGGATGGGGTAATGTGGTCATGTTTGCGTACTCTCATCAGGATACTAGCAGCACTGTTCTGTATGCACTGGAGCATCTGGAGCCTTTTAACAGCGATCCCAATAAGGAGCGCATTGCAGTATGCGTTATGTCTCGTGGTGTGGACATTCTGTTTCCCATGCCACGTAATGCCCGTTTCTTTCAACATCATAACATGAAGCAGCCTAGCCAGCAAGTTTTCTATAAATAGTAGGCTATAAGTTGTTGCTGGCTAAACAAAATAATAAGTATTACGTAGTACAACAACTACCGTATACATCACATTACTAGTACTACCCATAAAACCAGCTACTACCACACATGACGTCACGATGAAGACTATCCCTGCATTCATGACGGTGGCACGTTTGCTACAGGTTCAATGAACGTGAACAGCAGGTTACACAACAGGGAGGAGTTGGGCTGTCCAAACAAAGCCATCGTTTGTGTTTTACTGCTTTAGATTGTGTTTCAGCAGTACAGATGCACAAGATGATAGAACCAGCCTGGCTCTAGAACCACTTCTGTTGGTTCATATGGCACTGGCAAGATATGTGCATAATAGTTGTAAACATATTTGATTATAGAGTTTCATTCATTTCATATCAGAATGACATAGCATACAATTAAGCTGTAACGATTTAATAAAAGTTACATTTTGTAATGATATTAAATAGTGTTGATGACTTATTCTCACAAATACTTATAAAACACCAAGGTAAATATGCGGCCAAGCTTTCTAAACGTCACTGAGCAACACTGCCCATTAAACTCAGGAAACTGATTTGAAAGTAGTTTTGTACGTTTTCATTGAACGTTCAGAACGATCAATCCACTGAACGCACCCATTATTACCTGACACCACCATAGCTTCATTGGGACCACAGGTGTAGAACATCTTTGGCGATTATCCAAACACTGTAAAACAATACAAAATAACTGAAGAGTCTATTATTTAACAGATAATGCAATGTTCCTCTTATTTCCCTTATCGACGTAAACCCCTTTGCAGAACGAGGGGGTGGGGATTTGGAGCGACGGTAATCTAATATCTTAAAGTTGCGCACCCATCAAAGAAAATGCATCGTCACATATACCACAATAAAGCATCGATTGCATAGAAAACGGCGATTTAAACTTCGTAATTAGAAAACGAATAGGTTATCAGCAGCACTAGCCAGAAAGCTAACTACGGTAGCTGACTGCCACAGTCCACAACACATTGATTGATGGACCGACACAGTTGTGTGAGCACTCTGACTTCTGACGGATGAAATGAGTCACAGAGATATGCAAACCTGTTTACCTTCTAACGAAATGAATGCTGAAGAAAAAGCAGTTTATTCCTGAAATAATGCGTATTTGATGTCTATAGTAGAAGATTAACTCCCGTTAGTTTGTCCACACCCGCAACCTATAGAGCCGTGTGTATTGTTGTGTGGAGCACGACCGTGTTATCGCTTCTGCCACCTAATGGTGTGGTGTGGAACTGCATGCACAATCAGCACAATCACGTTATCTTTAATTAATGAAGCTGTTTAGTCGATTAGCAAACATTTCTTTGTTGGTTGTTAGAAAGGAATTGTATTAGTTTTAGTATTCTTCTATTATATTCATATATCAGTCTAGATACACAGTCTAGATACATATATCTCAATATAGCACGGCCTATCGGTAATGCTGAACATCTAATATTCAATTAAATAGGTTATAATAACATTAATAGCACTGCCCTATATATTACGTGTATTCATTATTAATTATTAACGTATATTCTGTTCAACTCTATTAATAGGGATCCCAATTATATTATTTGGAAGCGAGATGGCTGCAACAAGACCATTCCTTCTTACTGAGGAAACCTCTTCTTTGGCCAATCAGGACTGAGGCTATGGAAACCCTACCCAATCAGTAGCGAGAGCTATGAAGCAGTCTCATTAATGGCCGGCCGCGCCCCAGTCTTCTGTCCTGCCTCTTCGGCTTTCATCCATCTCCATCTGGGTCGGTACTCATACGCATCTACAATATATATCGGCAGGGCCGCTTTCGTTCCCGTTACTTTTATTATGGCTATGTAAAATGTCTCATCAACTGATAATTGTGTGGGAAGTTTTTAAAATACAGGTTAGCCAGTGGGGAAACGAGATTGGAGCAATGAAGTCAAAGTATACCCTTATCCTTAAAGTAAAGTTTATATATATATATACATACAGTATATATATATATATATATATATATAATGTATAATACCTATTCTAAAGCAAACATATTTTATAATTCAGCGGTATTTGTGTATATGTACACATACATATATACATACATTAATTAATTTAGGCTAAATATTGCGGCACAATTATTAGTTAAATTACATAAAATGGGAAAACGGCATTTCTTTATTATAAATTACAGCCTATGTTGTTGCCCATTCTGGTACAAAGTGAAAGACTCACATGTAAGCATGAATAATTTAGATTATTTGGATATTTCACAATAACAAGTGGGTTTATATGCTATTGGAAATCCTTAACCTGCACTTTACTCTGGCAGTAGCCTAGCCTATGTAATCAGGTGTGACATTTAACCAATGTGTTATTGGTCCCATTAGGGCCATATGAGGTCTGAAATAGCATCTGAAAATGACCATAACAACACCAGCCAGCCAGGTATTGACGTCTGCATGTCCAACATCACTATGCTCCTGTGTGCTCATTAAATACAATGTGACTGCAACACACAAGCCTTCTCTGCTTGCTTGTGTATTGATCTGTGTGTGTGTGTGTGTATGTGTGTGTGTGTGTGTGTGTGTGTGGTTCTAGCAGGTTGATGAACATGTTATCGACCCAACAGGTACAGTAGGCTATACCATAGAGACCTGCAGCTGAATGGGGTCAGTGTGTATTACAAGACCAGAGTTGGTGTAGGTTACTTTATAAATGTAATCCATTACACTTAGGCTACAGTTACCAGACTAAAATTGTAATATAATCAACATTTTTGGATTAGTCTACCTACATTTAGTAACATAATCAGATTATTTTCTATTACTTTTGAATACTTCACGCCAAAACATTGTTATTTGAAATGCCATCCAATGCAATTTACTCCATTGGTGGTACCACATTTTTCTATTTTTGTGACCATTTATGTTGGATTATTTATTGACGTTAATGAACGGTTTAAAACAGAAAAGCTGATTGTTTTATGCATTTTAGGCACTTCCCTTTTACATTTTAAAGTAGTCCCAGAAGTAATCATCTAATTTCTGATTCCAGTATTTAAAATGGTAACTGTAATGGATTACAGTTAGGATACTGTTTTTTATTTTGTAATCGGTTACTTCACAACCCTGGTAATAGCCTACCTCCAAATGTGGCCCCAAATGTTACAGTGGTTGTTGGGAACCCCCACCCAGTGTTTTTATTAATTTTGTTTTTATTTTTATTTTAAAATATATTTTTGAGCGTTCACAATTGTTTATATAGCCTATAACATGTTATGCTAAACAAATTATGGTTAATAACATCCCAGGAATCACCCTATTTCTGTGTAATTTTGATTTAAAATCAAACACGCAAGCAAGCTCAGTTGATTAAATGTATTTATTCAGTGGCTATAAAGCTGCAAACTATAGACTAAATATGTGCAGTTGACCGTTTATGTTTGTCTCCATCTAGTGGCGACTTAGGTGTACTACAGTCTCCATCTATTTCAGTTTTACTCACATCTGTGTGTGCGTGTGTGTGTGTGTGTGTGTGTGTGTGTGTGGCATCGCGTCGAAGTTGGCATATCCATGAGCAAGCTCATTTTAAAACTGTAACTGTACTGTAAGTCGCCTTGAAAAAAAGTGTCCACTACTGTAAATTAATTGTTCAGCATATCACTATTGAATCTAACCCTCCAAAAATGTATTATAAGATTTAATTTCTCAAAGGCCCATAGTATTATATAAATATGATTTGTTTTACTACATTTTACAGCATTAATAAGCAGATGTTTCAACGTGACATAGCCATTAACCCTTCACAACCTGGCTCCCTCCTATACAAAATACATAAACAACTGTAAATGTAAATGCATAGAAGCGCTATTACACCTAAGAACATAGCTGTGTCTTTCTATGACCACAGAGAGGCAACATTAAACCCTAAGAAGAAGTAGAAGGCTTTAAAACACAAAAAAAAAACATTCAAAGAAGTGGAAACACAAAAGGCACAAAGACATACAATAATATACATCTGTTACATTAATAATGAATATACTGTGTGTGTATAATGTGTGTGTACTGTATGTGTGTGTGTTTACACTGTACGTGTGTAAGATTATGTGTGTGTGTGTTTACAGTATGTGACCACCAGTCTGTTTCAAAGTGGTGTAGTGTCTGTACAGTATATTCAGTATATACAGTATACATATTATTTTTTTACATACATATACTATATTTTATTACATATATGTATTTTTACACACATATATATATATATATGGAAGTTTGGGGTCTATATATACACACACACAGATATCAGTGAATAGAAGGGGCTGCTGACATGCTTGTGTTTATATTTATAACCCTGCAAGGGTACATTTTTTATCTTGACCCACTTTGTGCTCAATACAGACACTGCATCAGAAACATTCAACATTGCATCAAAGCCATTTGGCCATTAAGATGCGGCACTAGGCACAATGCCTCAGATATATTGTTAGCATTCGCTTGTACGTCATCCCAGCCCAGGTCTATGACCCAAGAGATGCTTGTCAACAAGAATGCCATGGGCCCATTTGCAGCTTGATGCCACAAACGGAGCAACAAATATGCAGTAGTCCTGCTATTCAACACACCCACTGAATAGTACTTACAGGCTACGTGTTTTTTTTATAATAATTTGTTTAGATATATTGACATAATTATTTAACATTAAAATAGTTTTTTTGTTGTTATTTAGCCTAGAGAGAAAATGTTGTTATGTTATGAATGTAGGCCTATATTCACAATTAAATAAAGGCCCTATGAGGCAATGTGACTTCTCTTTCCTGTCTTTCCTGGCGGTAGGCATTTTTCAGCCAATGCAACAGGATTAATGAACATTAGATGTGTCAGATGTCTGTGTAATGGTAACCTGGGGAATAAACTGCAGAGTGTTCACATTGGCCCAGGGCAATATAGAAGACGAGATTCAACGAACTCCTCCGAAAAGTGTCGATGTCAATTGGTCCATAAATCGACATCAAGCGAAACTCTTAAGCTAATTCCAACGAGACAACATTGAAGTGTGCTAGCTGGACTGGTCCAGAGGGGAAGGACATCTTTCATAAATGAACTAAAACCGACGCTTTTAGGAAAGATTTGCTCTACCCGTGCCCCCGTCCGCTAGATGGTGTTTTGGACACAAGGCTTAACAAAGGTAACTACTAGCAGCTATTGTACCGTAGCCTAATATCTATATTTTCCGCTTAATATGATCTCTAATATTGCATTGAAATGTTAATTTTTTTATGTTTTGGTTTTCTGTTTTTTTTTTCTATTTTCTCTTGTGCTGAAGCTTTCAACCTATAAAACCTAGCTATTGTGTAGGCTATTTTACTTTTGATTTGCACTTGAACACTTGCAAATACAAATGACTTCTCTGCTAACACGTACACGTCAAATTCGTTCACTTCCAGATGATTTTGACGCATAGATAGGTGTAAATGTATGTAGTAGCCCATGTCGTGTCTCGGCTGTGCTGCATTATCACTGTCTGGGATAGCCCCCGGAATCGCGGGGGGGTTTTCTTGGTCATGCCACAAGAATGCGTAATGCAATTGATCGCCATGGTCACTACAGTATAGTCACGATCACGAACTAATACTCCCTGACTCGGACTGGCACTTTTTATTATTTATCTTGACACGTGTATAGTGTAAAATAAGAGGACCCCCCCCCCCCATCCCAAACCCATACTGGGCAGTGCGCTGCATATCTGGCTTCTTCATATATTCTGTGTGTCCCGGATCCATCCTCGGACGAGCTGGTTACATACGGACAGGACAGCCCTGTTCAACACGAGACACGCCCTTGTCGTACTGTACACCGAATCTCTCTTTACGGGTTTAGTGGGGATGTGATTTGATGGGAGGACGGGGGAGGGTGTGTGCATGGATGGAGTGATGGAGAACAGAGAGAGAGAGAGAGAGAGAGAGAGAGAGAGAGAGAGAGAGACATGGTGGGGCACATTGGACGATATGCTACTGGGACAGCAAGAGTGAGATAGTTGATAACAGAAGAACTAGAGGCGGAAAAAAGAGGCCAGATATCTGTCTAGGAGACGTGCTTGCCTGAGTGATCTAATTGTGTGCTTAACAGGAGACAGGAAATTGTTTAGCATTTACGTGAGGCAGATGTATGCTAGCTAGATATGTTTCATGAAATAGATACAATTGATACTGTATACAGTCAATTTGTCCTCCTATTTGGGAGTGGGTATAGCGTTACAAAAAAGAGTGAGTAGGAGCTTATAACATATGCTCAAGGATATACGTCTAGAATCACACGACGCCACACAGTGGTGTGTGCAGGGAATGCACAATACACGTGAAGGAGTGCTTTTCATAATGTGACCCCATAAATTCCATCGACTGTAAAGTGTAACTCCTCCATGTCGCACACTGTGGCGTACAGAGCCTGCATGCTGCTTTGCAAGGATCAGCTTTATTTACTGTTTCCCCCCATCTCTCCCTCTCTCTCTTTCTCTCCCCCTCCCTCTCTTGATCTCTATCTCTTTCTCTCTCCCTTTCTCACTCTCTCTCTCGCTCTCCATCCCTCTCTTGCTCTCCACATCTCTCTCCCTCTCTCTCTTGCTCTCTCTCTCTCACACACACATCTCTCTCCCTCTCTCTCTCTCTCTCTCTTACTCTCTCTCTCTCACACACACTCTCTCCCCCCTGTGTTTTCACTCTCTTTCTCTCTTTATGTCACTATTTTGCTGTATTTAGCTCCCCCACACAGGATTGTCCAATGGTCAAATCTATTGTCCTGCCTGTATGTCTAACTGTCTGTCTTAGTGTGTCTGCATGTCTAACTGTGTCTGTCTGTCTGTCTGTCTGTCTGTCTGTCTGTCTGTCTGTATAATTATGTGTGCATGCCTGTCTGGCTGTCTGTCTGTCTGTCGGTCTGTATAATTGTGTGTGTATGCCTGTCTGTCTGTCTGTCTGTCTGTCTATCTGTATATATGTCTGCCTGTCTGTCTGTCTGTCTGTCTGTCTATCTGTATGTATGTCTGCCTGTCTGTCTGTCTGTATGTCTGTCTGTCTGTCTTAGTGTGTCTGTGTCTGTCTGTCTGTCGGTCTGTATAATTGTGTATGTATGCCTGTCTGTCTGTCTGTCTGTCTGTCTGTCTGTCTAACTGTCTGTCTTAGTGTGTCTGTGCCTGTCTGTCTGTCGGTCTGTATAATTGTGTATGTATGCCTGTCTGTCTGTCTGTCTGTCTGTCTGTCTAACTGTCTGTCTTAGTGTGTCTGTGTCTGCCTGTCTGTCTGTCTGTCTGTCTGTCTGTCTGTATGTATGTATGTCTGTCTGTCTGTCTAACTGTCTGTCTTAGTGTGTCCGTGTCTGCCTGTCTGTCTGTCATGTCTCGTCCATCCGTCCATCCTCTCTATGGGGCTAATCCAGTGTGGTGGAGGTTGGAGGTGCTGGATGGTTGGACAGGAGCCAGCTGGCTCCCTCTGGTCCCCCGGGATGACTAAGTAGCCCTGCATCTGAATCACTGTCTCGCTCTGTCTCACCCCAACACTCTCTCTCTCTCTCTCTCAATCTCTCTCTCTCTCTCTCTCTCTCTCTCTCTCTCTCTCTCTCTCTCTCTCTGTCTCACACCAACACTCTCTCTCTCTCTCTCTCTCTCTCTCTCTCCCTCTCTCTCTCTCTCTCTCTCTCACATTCTTTTATAGTCCCTCTCACTTCTTACTCATTTCACTAACATGAAACACATCAGACACACCTCTCTCTCTCTCTCTCTCTCTCTCTCCCCCCCCCCCCTCTCTCTTCCTCACGCTCTCACACTTATCTACGTGCATGCGTGTCTGTCTGTCTGTCTACGTGTATGCGTGTCTGTCTGTCTGTCTGTCTGTCTGTCTGTGTGCACTGGATACAAGTAAAGTCAGGATTTGCTTACATGCAGAAAGAGTCTGTCAACCTGCTCTCACCCTAAAGACCATGTTTGAATAAAGCCACGATGTCTGTATTTCTGCCCCCCTACCAATCATATATTGTATTGACTATGATGCGCTTAGAATATTATAAAAATCTATTTTAAAAATAAGGTACTTTCAACATATATTAAGCAGGTATTATGGTATCTGTGTTAACAGTTTCAAAAACCTATTTCACTTTGTTGTTCAGAAGTCATGTTTGTGGAGAAAATTGGGATTATTAAGTATTATTTTGTTTACCAAGAATGTACGCCACTATATTCTGTTGATTTCTGTGCTGTCAATCGTCTTGGCAAATCATCTGTCAACAGACCTCTGCATGTAGTGTTTGTGCTTTCCTTCTCCAGAGACTGTAGTCAGGATGAAAGTAATCAGCGCTGCAATGCTAAGCTCCCTGCTCTGCACAGGTAAGCACAAATGCAAACAGTCACCTGGGATTTGGTGGAATGAACCATGGCGTCAAACAGACCACCTGCTTCGTAGGAGGTTTCGGTTTGATTCAGCAAAACGATTAACAAAGAATATTCCAACGAACTCTGCCATTTTTTTTCATAATTATATATTTTTGTTTTGTTATTTTGCTTGCATTCCTTACATATTTTCTCTTTCTATCTACAGTAGTTATGAATTATTTACATTTTAAACGCTGTTTATTTGTGAGTCAGAACAACAGTCTTTATTTAACTGTAGGAAAAAATGAATTTAATTGTAATATCTAAATTAATTATCAAATCTAACAATAAACTTTGTTTCTTTCACAGTACTATCAGCAGCATTGAAAGGTAAAATTGTCTGTTTAAATCATAGGCTTTAATGGATTAGTCAGATAGTCTATAAATGAATCAGATATACTATATATATATATATATATATATATATATATATATATATATATTCTGTATAAACACACACTTCCTATACTGTATTTCCAGTATACTGTATTTCCAGTATATACAGTATATACTGCATATACTGTATATACTGTATTTATCAGTATGTATCTGTGTATATCTGTAGTCAAGCTAGAGCACAAGACGGCGTTCTTCGGCGAGGACGTTTTCATCGACATCCCGGTGGACAACGGAGAGGTTGTGTTCGAGCCCCGGTCCAACGGCTCGCGTGAGGTGCTGGTGCGGGGCGGTCGGTTGGCCAGCGGGCGGGGTCAGCTCATGGGCAAGGCACGGCTGGTGCTGGAGGGGGTCCGGGAGGAGGACGAGGGGACATACACCGTGGGGAGCGGCAGCGACCGGGTCGAGGACTACCGCCTCCTCCTGGTTGTTCGAGGTATGGCGCCACTTTTCACGAACACTCTTTCCGTAACTTTAAAGGTGTAGTCAGTGATTGTGTGGCTAATCAGTGAATATCTCTTCACGGTACGCTATAGCTGCCTGGTTTTTGTGTGTGAGGAACGTAATAATCAGATGTGAATGGGATCACATGGGATGCAGAATGCACCACAAAAAACTATTCTGTCTTTGGCAATGCTTTTCTAAGAGGGATCATTACGTGGCAATGGAGGGAGAGGTGTATTTGGTTTGATGTTTTTAGTTTAAATATCAACAAGCTTTCTTCAGAATTACTTACTATACCTTTAATTTACATGACACAGTAAAACTAGTAAATGGGTAGAGTGTGGAATAGAATAGAATATATTGTGTTATCATTATACTGGTGTGTATAGTGAAATTCAGGAAGCTCATCTGAGCGGAGCTCCCATATTGTTTTTTTTATATCCCAGTGTATTTATTAGCCAAAGGAGGGCAAAACAGAGGAAAATATGGGTATAAAAAGGTATAAAACACACAAACAAGGCATAAAACACAAACAATACACCTCAACCAAACATCCAAACTTCACTCATACGTCATCCAAACCTCAACCAAACATCCAAACGTCATCCAAACCTCAACCAAACATCCAAACGTCATTCAAACGTCATCCAAACGTCATCCAAACCTCAACCAAACATCCAAACTTCACTCATACGTCATCCAAACGTCATCCAAACCTCAACCAAACATCCAAACCTCATTCAAACGTCATCCAAACGTCATCCAAACCTCAACCAAACATCCAAACCTCAACCAAACATCCAAACGTCATTCAAACGTCATCCAAACGTCATCCAAACCTCAACCAAACATCCA
>JAODUK010018412.1:7407-26391 GCA_027564635.1 Typhlichthys eigenmanni
ACATTTCCAGGATGTTGAGTTAGTTACTACTTAGAGCTTTACGTCAGAGGCTGAGTTAAAGCAGTATCTCTGGATTATGGTATGATAAATTCCTCTGTAATCGGGAAGCAATACATTTCCAGGATGTTGAGTTAGTTACTACTTAGAGCTTTACGTCAGAGGCTGAGTTAAAGCAGTATCTCTGGATTACGGTGTGATAGTTTACGATCCAGCTGTGCTATCAACTCATTCATAATTAGGACACTACACCTGGCGTTTTATTTCTGTGTAACCCTGTACAATGTGTACAGTTGGACATTACTCCTGCTTCCTTGCCATAACCAAAAAAACAGATGTGAAACATGTTCAGTATGTGAACATGATTTTCTTCAGCTTTCTAATGCCTTTTCCATCGGTTCCTTTTCTAATGCATTTTAGAATTAAATGTTCAGTTTTTGATTCAGGTTGAGATGATACCAAATTATGTTGACATTGACCTTTGTGGGAAATATGTAAAATGACAAATATACGCCACGTGCATTATATAACGTATAAAACGAGGGATTCAGGTTTATACAAAAGGTCACTGCTGCCCGCTGGGAGAGCTAACATGAGCGTTGATAAGAGCCCGCTCTGATATTTACTAAATGTCTCGGTCGGCATCCTTTCATGATGTAATGTTTGAAGGTAACATAATTTAGCAAGACTTAACGAGTCTAGAAAAGTAATTGGGTGGCAATGGCGAGCTAAAAATAGAAAGGGAAAAAAGATATCTTTAAAAAACAGATAGAAAGAAGGCAAGATTTTGTTAATCAACAACCTAACCCCCCCCTCCCCGTCCTTCCTCGGTTCCCTCCCACTGGAGCTTGTTGACAAAGCTGTTGCTGTGTGTCACATACATGTGATTGACAGCAGACAGGTAAAATGGATTCCCTGGAATAATCTAGAAAAATAGTCACTAATAATTTAAAAATCGCTGTGCGTGGTAAAAATCTAGATTGTCTATCAACCAGAGCTTTGCCTTGCTGGTCGCTGCTGATACACGTTTATAGCATTTCTAATAAATTACATTTATAGCTCTAAAATCATACATTTAGCTAATTTTAACACATATTTTATTGTGCACATACTACATGACGTGGTTTTAAAGAACACTAATTCATTTTGCACACAGAATAGCCCGCGTTTCTCAAAGCCATGTCCGCAGAAGTAGCCTTAAACCTGTGTTTAATATAGCCATGCGGAAGGTGGGGCGGAATAACCATGACGACACGGCCCCAATAAGCTTAGTTTCACCTGGCCAGATGACAGCATAAGAACTGCAAAAGTCTCCAAGTCTGCGTTTACCCGGAGTCTCCGGCGTCAACTGCATGCAAGGCACAAATCCGAAACAACATTTCTCCGTTTTCATCATTGTCGTGAGGACAGGGCCTTGGTTTAGGAAGCAAGAGGCGGTGTGGAAAAAGTTAAGCGGTTTTCCTCAGGAACACACACACACACTCACACACACACATGCACGCACATAACACACAGGGAGGGATTTCCCAACATGAACAAAGTTCAGCTCTACAAAACAACCAGGGCTTTACCAGTGCTGACTGGGGCTAACGGTGTGTGGACACATGCAACCATTGTAGCTGTCAGGAGGTAAATCCATTTGGCATCCCTTTTTAAAACAACGCTTTAGTATTATACTTTTATAGTGATTGATTGGATGTCAAATCAGCTAGTCAAAAATAAATTACGTTTTATTTTATTTTTCTAAGGGAAACTGTAAACTGACTTGGGTATTGTACAACATAAAGTATTTTATAGTTTATTTGTATCCTATATGATGGTTTTTGCACTGTTCTTGAGGCTGTTGTAACATCAAGTGTGTGCTTTAACACATTCATAAGACAATACAAATTGCTACATTTGAGAGTAGAATGAGGGACTTATTTAATTAAGAGATTACAGCATAAGTTCTGACAAGTTGCAAAAGATTGCAATCGCAAAAGGAGAATGGCGCCATTATATTCATCATAATGTTATCCATAAAAAATCAACTAACTAATCAACTTCCAAGATAACTCACAAAACTAAACTAAAACTAAACTAAATTGATTTCAGGGTTTGGTTAAATACAAATGTCCAAAATTCACTAATCATGGAATATTAAATGTATATATTTAATGAGAAAACATTTATTTAATAATACATTATTTTGTTTTATTGAAAATTAACATAGAAAGATACGGGCTGTGTTTTTCTAATGTTTTGTGTTTAATGACTGTAGTGCCCAACAAGTCCACAATAATAATTAGCCTCCCTAAATATTGCATTGCATCTGACTGACTACAAGCTATAATCACTGTTAACTGAGTTTGGAACAGCTAGTCGCTGCAGGTACAGTGACACGGCCAGCAACGTGAAAAACAATAACACGCTGTAGACCAGAAATGGTTCATGCTGTTTTCCGTACATTGCATTATAAATACAAGAAGAAACAAAAGTACAACTCGAACATTACTGGGCACATGAAACATTGTGGCACGCTTTTCTGGCAGTTTCTACTAGTGACAATCTATTTGACACATTGTTTGAACAGATAAATATGCACCACAGAATAGCAACCGTATAAGAACGCACAGTAGCAGCTCTGAGTAGTGTCTATACAGCAATGCCATTGCATCATTCTCAATGTCTCCTATACCTACCTTGCTACCTGTAGGCGGTAGACTAGCTAATGAGTCAGACTAAGTTAGATGGATGTATGGAAAGAGAGGGGTGGCAGCAGTTTTGCAGAAGCCCAATCAGGTGAGATAGTAAGATTTGACCAAATAATAATACTTTAACAAATAAATTAAATCTTAAACATTCATCACCTGTTATGTTTTGATTTATTACAGTATACATATGAGTTTAATAACAATGGGCTACATTGGGTAGGAGGTACACTTTGCTTTCACCCACAAAATAAGCGTCAAATCATTTGAGAGGATTCGAGGAGGAGTGCAGCTGTTGTGGAATATGTTGAATGATTATTTGATCATGTATAAGAGAACACATGAGAGCAAAGCAGAAGGCTGGTCAGATTACAGGGAGTCAAGTGACCACGGGACACACGTTTGTGATGGTGTGTATTGTATTTCATTTGTTTGGGATTTTGTTTATCAGATGGAATTCATATTTAGATTTTTGTAGCTCGTTGGATTCATTTAGTGTTGCTCCATTGTGGATGGGGCAATTTATGCTGAATGGTATAACATTAATTTAGGGTTGCACTATGGTGGATGGGGCAATTTACTTTGAAAGGTATAACATTACCTTATATATTTGTTTCAAACTATAAAGTAATTGTGTGTAATAATTTTTGTGTTTTTTGTTGGTGTTGGGTGAGACAGAGCGGCGTTTGTTTATTTAAAGTGAATGTCAATTAACATTTCCTTCATATGGTCACGTATGAATGGGATCACAAACCTACAGGCTATTCAGGGACATTTGTGTCCTCAATTCCCCAGGACCAGTAACATTTTAAAGAAAATGTCAGTGCTGTAAATGAAAGCAGTAACATTGCAGGGCCAAGCATAAAGTATTAATTCTCATTATCTGCTGGACTGTCCCTTGACCCATCTATTCCAGCATCACCATGGCAACCCTAACCCATGGCATGTGTGAGAACGTGCCAGAGGGAAATATGAATGTAGCTGCATGAGAAAATCACTGGCAGTGCCTGAAATGTTATCCCAGTAATTTGTAGGAACTATGTGTGTTGGGAATGTATACTTTTAGCCAACCTTGACCAAGAATTGACATATTTTGATGGGTTGTACATCAGTTGTTAATACTTGGTTGCTGAAAACATTTGGCCCCTGGTGGAGCATGCCCCCAGACCCCCCTATAAAAGACACACACACACACACACACACACACACACACAAACCCTCTAATTAACCAGTTAGTCAAGTGAAGGAGTGAAGCACGATGATAGATGGGATCATCCTGCCAGCTCAGCTATAGCAGAGCATGTGATAGTCTCTGCTGGGATTGAGTTATACATTTTAATCCCCTTTATAACTGATTGAGGATTTGCAATGAGAGAACGAGCTAACAAAGGGTTCCCAAAACCTTTCAGCTCGCGACCCCCAAAACATGGAAGCTGTACTACGGGTAAAGCCTGATTTATGCTTCAATGTCAAACGCGGCTGCGTAGGGCCTGCGGATCCTGCACAGAGCTGCACAGGCCCGTAGAGCCAGCACCAGCTCTGAAATCTAAAAGCACATTCGTCAATCGCAGTGATTGGTTGAATGCCGAAAAGAGAGGTGTTTACCAGCCAGCGACAATTGTCTTGTGGAGGCTAGCCCGTATGAGTGATGAGTAATGGGTGCTTTAGCAGCAACATTATTACTACAACATCCTGTAGCCTACATGCACATGGTATAATTATGAGATTCACTGGGAATACATGTTGTAATTATATGCACTGAGCATTAACCAAGTCTACACTTACCAACTCGACTAGGGGACTTCCCTGATGATCGGGTAGCGAAAATACAAACAGCGGCCTTCTATAAGTAGACTACTATTCTTTACCGGCAGAGATTTCCATGGTCAATGTTGGTTTAACTAAGAGATTCACTGGGAAAAAGTATTTTTTATATGCTTATTTAAAATAGTTTTCGCTCAATTTAACCAGACATAATTTCCATATAGTGGAGCTTCACATGCTCAATGAAATATTAAAACACAACTAGGCCGCACAACTGTAAATAAACCCTGAGCACGTCAGCATACACCCACACATGACATTACCAGCTGAAGCATAAACCAGGCTGTACAGGTTAAATCTAACACAAAACAGAAAACGTGTGAAATATCCTGAGTATTGGACCTACAGTTGGTAACGATAGACGAAAATGCACCAATTACATAATATATCATATTCACCACACATTTGGTCTTAATTAATTTAAAATAGGCTAGGTTTATTTAGAGACTGTAAATAAATATATATTTTGGTTCATCTACGTGGTTTGTTTACCATTCTGTTCTCATGGTTACCTCAGACCGAGACGCATCGCTGTGCGACTCTGGGCAGTAGATTTGCCCTTCACATGAGAGGTGGGCGGGACGAGCGGGCTGCTGCTTCCCGCGTAAAAAGCCCTTAAGAAAACGAGTTTGCTTCAGTTTGAACGTACCTCGGGCTGCTGAACAGCTGTCCTTATGTGACCCCATGACCCCTGTCACTCTGCTTCCCACTAGCTTCCTCTCTTCCGTCTCACCGGGGTGTTGCCTGGGAAACACCAATGGCAGCACAACATGTGCACACACACACACACATGCCGCGCGCGCGCGCACGCACGCACGCACGCACGCGCGCACACACACACACACACAGGATATCCTTTAACCCTGAAAGCACACAGACACACACAGTTAACATCAAATAATTATCAGTTCAATATTTGGTGTTAGTTTGGTCTTTGCAACCTGTTTTAGATCAAACGGAACATTCTGCGGCACAAAACTGTGTCTAAATGTAGGCTGACTGCTTGTCAAGTTAGTATTTTAGAACACAATCTGCTACAAGAATGCGCTGTGTGTGATATCTGTAGCCAAAGAGCTGATTGGGTCGACCAAAAGCCCAACCCGGTATGGGTGTTTTCTACTTTATATCAGTTTGTTCTCCTATCATTTATGTTAACTGCACTAGAGCTTTTCTGTTTCGTAACATTGTAGGGTCAGTAGGACCCAGCCTTGGCGCATGCAACGCAAAGCGTTACGCAAGCTAATGTTTCTGTAGAGAGTCTGTGTGACCTGTGTCAGCGTGTGTTTATGGAGTGACTTGATATGCTCCTCATAATTGATGTTTGGAATGGTAATCACATAAACAACACAAATGTATTGTCAATCTCAGACTAGGTGCAGCTTTGGGAACTGACTGTAGGGGGAGTAGTAGAGCAGGACATACGAGTGAGAATAACACAGAACAAACAAAGATGTTTGAATAATAACAAGATGGTGCACAGTAATGCATTTCAATGGAAGCAGAAATGTAACGCGTCTGGTTTCATAAGTGGGCATGTCACCAGTGGAATGTTGCTGTGGAGACTGACGTAGACATCTACATCTACCATGCATGTGGCCTGAGACAAAGTCAATTTACCTCAAAACATTTTGCTGCGGAAAAAAAATCGAACACGGAAATGCCGTCCACTGAGCCCTCTTTGTTATTCCAGTCTCTCTGGTACAACTGTGTGATAATAATAGTTTTTACACATTCTTAGCAGATGCACTATTTACATTATAGTGTTAACATACCAGATATGAGGTTTATAGTGATCATAAGCATTTACATTATAGTATTACATAACATACAGATATGAGGTTTATAGTGATCATAAGCATTTACATTATAGTATTACATAACGTACAGATATGAGGTTTATAGTGGTCATAAGCATTTACATTACAGTATTACATAACATACAGATATGAGGTTTATAGTGATAATAAGCATTTACATTACAGTATTACATAACGTACAGATATGATGTTTATAATGGTCATAAGCAAATATTTGAACTTGATAACTGGCACAACCAGAACTCAAAAGAAATCTACTCAGACTCACTGTACACCACAACTAATATTAACCGATAACCACCACTGTTACAATTAATTATATATATACAGTACATACAGTATGTGAAACACCTTTCTGGCAACTCAGCCGTTTTTAGAGTCTAATTATCGTACTAGTTTTTTTTATCAGATATCTGATTTTCTGAATGCCATTGCACTCATTGCAACCTAGTCTGGAGGAATTATACATAAAGAATGTGTAATTGGGTAAAAGGGCTCAGGAAAATCACAAAAGCACTTGTCCCAAAAATGGGATGTGTTTTTCAGTATAGCTCTAAATGACTAGGTTCTATGCAGACCTACGTAGGAAGCTTCCAGCCTACCCCAGAGCCATGAAAAGAACAGTTACATAGGAAGCTTCCAGCCTACCCCAGAGCCATGGAAAGAACAGAGTTACGCCAACGGAAGTACACAATATTCAACGGTCACACGATTCACAGAGAGGCTTAACCAATGGCAAAATAGTTCCAGGAAGTGCTTGGTGGGCAATTCCAATATATATATATATGTATATACATATATATAACTTAATTCTTTTGTAATTAGTAGTCAATAAATGCACCAATTTACATTTAAAATAGAATTTATAGGGTACTTTTTGTATTTAGGCTGACTTCCAGGAACTATTTTGAGGCTCTGTTGCTGTGGAAAAACGGAGTGAACGGAGATGACGCAACCCTCTCTCTACATGGCTCTGGCCTGCCCCAAATAAGACCTGGGATCACAGTGTCATCATTCTCCAGAAGAATACTGTGTTCATGGATGTATCACACTAAATAATCAGTTTTGGTACACAGACTGCAGTAATTGTTGTAGCACAATATAATGTTATTCACTGACTCACGCAGGCACACACACACACACACACACACACACACACAGAAGAGCAGAACGATGTCTGTGTCTGGCATTCCTTAAACGGTGAGGTCAAACGGAGGTCAAACGCAAGGCAAATGCATTGCTTATTTCGGTTAACTTTAATTATCTGTGCTTACACCCATGACGTTAAAGTAATACTTCACCTGAAAACAATAATTACGTGAGTTAGTCACTCCTCACCGCCTACAATGCTGGAAGAAAGAAGCTCTGTGCAGTGTTCCTGTGCCCTCACAGGGAATGTAGCTGCAACATTATTTGATAGAACATGAGATCAACATAAATCTAACCATTCAAATTCATTCAATAAGAAATATATATTTTTTTTTTTTTTTTTTGGGTCAAATTCAGCAAACATATACTCATGTTCCATTAGCTTCCCATTGTCTGTACGTGCTGAAACAATAAGTTGGTGGCTCCGTAAATGGGAACACAAACAAAGAACAATAGCTTAACTTTCGCGATGCTTTACCAATGTGGTGGGGTGGAGCTTCTGAGGGACACCTTGTGGCGTTAAAGGGAGAGGTGTTTTTGTTTAGATTTAGTCCAGAATGACTAACCCAACTCCATTGAATCAGAAAAAATAAATACAATTAAATTAAAATGAAGCCTTTTTTGACTTTTGGGACATAATAAGCCAAGTCATTATGACATGTAAATGATATTGTGTGTGTGCATGAGAGTGTGTGTGTGTGCGTGTGTGTGTCCCCCCCCCAACAGACCCCAGGAACTCGTCTTCCGCGGAGCGTCTGCCCCAGAAGAAGAAGCAGTACCGGTATCGCCTCTCAGACAACAAGCTCCTCCTCAAGGCCAGACCCCCAGCGCTCCTTCTACAGCAACCTGCCCCGCAGCCCCCTCCCGGCCCGGCGATGCGGTGTTCGGACGTGGCGAGGAGGAGTAGGCAGGTGGACGAGGAGGAGGTGTTCCTGGAGCACCTCTGGCTGAAGTACGCCCACCAGGCTGCACTTCTCTTGGGCCACCAGCAGAGGGATCCGGTGAGAGCCAGTCTGTAGCATCAGCTAAGGGAGCTGTAGAGTGGAGCATTTAATATGCAACAGTTTTAAAAAGACACAGAGATGGGCGTAGGCAGCGCCCAGACGCCTGTGCATGGCCTGAAACAAAGTCAGTTTACCCCAAAACAGTTCGCTGCAGAAATACCGTTGTGGCCTCCGATTGATCGAAGGTACTTGGGAATGAACGTAATGTAATATAATCAAAATACAAATTAACGCCCCCCGAAGACGTTATTGGCAATATTGTGGCGAAATCCCTGTACCTCCCCATTGACTTGCATGGAACACTGGGTCGCTCTGGTCTGGAACGCAAGGGTCGCCCGTTAGAACCTCTGCTAACCACACTGTGGAGCTTCAAGGTGCTTACACATGATAGGCGGCGAAACAGATCTGCGCTGGCTGTGCCATTGTTTTCCTATGGGGAGAGTGTTGACGCCCAACTGTGCGGTATCGCTACTACTCTTGGCGTCCGTCGCGCGTATCTTGAAATTGTCACCTAGCGCTGCGCCCAAAGGTTTAAATAGTTTCAACTTTGACCTCGTCAACAGCTGTAGCCTGTATGTGACTGACAGAAGCAGCAGTGAGATTCCGAACAAATCCATACGCTGCCTCTGTAATAGCTCTCACTGTTTCTCTAAATGTCATGGCGACTTCCCGTGGGAATGATGAAGGCAGCGAACCAATAAGTGACCGTGTGCCAGTGAAAACAACTCTCCCTCATTTTTGGCGTTCGTGTGAACCAGGATTAGGCTGTTGGATTGACGGCGGTCATTTGGCAGACTGGCGTACAATTAAGCAATTAAACAAAGAAAAAATTTAAACGTGCTCTACACGATATTTTGAACAGTAATACAGCAGCACACAACTATGTTCTGTGTAAATATATAGCGGAGTAATGGAGTCCTGAGCAGAGTCACACTGCCTCTGTGTGTGTTGTGATCCTAGATTCTCTGGATAAAAGTGTCTACTAAATAAATACAGTAAATTACAGATACTGTAGGCCAACAAGATCTTCTAGCTAGGAGTCGAACATCCAGTCTACTAGTCGAATCAAATCACTTCAAGCTTTATATATAGCTTTAGTATAGCACATTTCATGTCTAAAGCACATTTGCTTCACAGCTAAATAAAATAACATTTAAAAAAACTAACATGAGTGAAAGTCATACTGTAGGTTTCTGTGTTTCAGCTCGGTTTGATTCCAGCGGCATGTGGTTGGCTGTCAAGCATGTCAATCAAAATACCTTTCTGTTAAAGTAGGCGGGTCTTGAAGCAATCAGCCGACGCTGTGTCCCAGACTTTAGGCAAGTATAGACTGGCTCTGCGAGACTTAAGCACTGACGTAGAACCTCAGGATTATTAATAATAACATATGTTTGAACCATTACTTACACCTCATTTGTGTAGCCAATCGTCAAATATAAAATAGTCAAATACAACCAAATCTAATTTGTAACGTAAACAAATGAATTGAAACGGCCATAGGGACAGACACCCAATACCCCTTTTGAGCACCAGTGGTGAATAAGTGACTTGTTCTTTGCAGCACTGTCATGAGTTGATAAGTTATACTGCTCTGCAAGTCAGACTGGTAAGGCCGGCATTATGTGCCGAGGTGGGGTTTACTTGTAACCGTGCACCTGATCAGAGAGAGAGAAAGAGAGAGAGAGAGAGAGAGACAGAGAGAGAGAGGGAGAGGGAGGGAGGGAGAGAGAGAGAGAGAGAGAGAGAGTTTTGTTTTTGTCATGCACATGATCTTGACAGAACCAGACATAGCGGTAGAGAGCTGGTGTGTGTGAGAGAGAGAGAGAGAGAGAGAGAGAGAGAGAGAGAGAGAGAGAGAGAGAGAGAGAGAGAGAGAGAGAGAGAGTGTGTAATACATCCTCCACTACATGGATTGCAGGCAGATGGGAAGATAAACAGAGTGGATTATATGCATAAAATATTTATTGACGCTGACAGCTGCACAGAACACCTCTCACATTGAGGTAGGTTTTAGGGAAGATATTATATTTTAATAGCCTGTCTTTGGTTGTGTCATGTTGTTCTCAGCACCTTTTTAGTTAAAGCTTGCACGGTCCCACAGGAGTAGTTTGTCTCTAGTATGACGGCTGTGAGCTCTGCCACTCCTGCTTTTAGTCTTTTGTGTTAAATGTTGTGCCACAGTGGGAGAAACAACTTTATTATCTCTGACATGTTGGAGAGCAAAGCAGCACTTGTAGTGGGAGTGGCAAGCTGCACATTATTTCCAGTTGATTAACTTAAACTGAATCGTTTTTATTTCATGCCGACCACTTGACCAGACTGGAGAAAGGTTTATACTTCATAGGTACACTATGTAAGATAATTGAGAGAACATCTTTCTGTCTACTTACAGTACATTTGAAACTTTTTTTATATTATAAGCAGGGAATGAAGGCAGCGACATGCAGATGCAATGCAAAGCGTTAACCAGTTTTCTTATTTCATCACGTCATTTTACAGGTTCAAAGTGACAAATTAACATGAATTGCACCTTTTGTATGATCAGCTTCTCTGTGTAATTCCCTTCCATGATTATATTGAAATGAACGTTGTCATCCAGTAAAAAAAAAAAAAAAAAGGGGGGATATATGGGGTTGGGGAGTAATGTAACGTGGTTTTGGGATCTGCCGATTTATAAGGAGTGTGTGGCAATTAGTGGCGGGCTTATTTCAAAGGCCTGGCACCGCATCAGAGCTGGCAGAGTGTACACAACCCCCCCCCCCCCCTTCCCGACTGGGACATCTGACCGCTGTTAGAGATCAAACGCTGGGCTACTGGAGGCAGCTGGCTGGCCTCCGCTGCGGTGATGAGGTTAAAGGTGCGGTCAGACATTCTGCAGAACGCGTGTTAGCTTCAAGCTCAAATCAAAGCCTTCAGTGCCATAGGGCGCTCCCTCAGAAGCTCCGCCCCCTATATTCACACACATTGGAAATGCATTGTGATGGCTGGGGTACTGTTGTTGTGTGGTGCAGTCTTCACCACTTTGTTTGTGTTCATATAAAAACGGTACAATCGTGGAATACGAGGAGATTTTTGGTGAATTCTGTATATCTTACAATCTCTATATGTTTAACTTTGAAGGTTGCTTGTGTGGAACATCGATGCTGGCCTCAGCGACAATGTGATTTTCTTTTCTTGTGCAATCTGTCAATCTGTTGCACAACTACGGATTTAAAAAACTGGAACTGTCACTCAGAAATCCACAGGTTCACAACAATTGAACCTTCAGTTGTTTGTTGCTGATGTGTTTCTTCCTCGTCAAACAGTTTTTGAGCTCCGTACATTTCACGTTCTTACTGTACAATGTCGCTAAATTCGTATATTTTTCATACGCTGACATTTAGTGCAGAGTTCGCTAAATGCGAATAGAAAAAGTCAGTTAATCGTCTGACACACGAAACACAACACCTGTAGCATGGTATTTGTAGCATGCAAGCACACTTAATATACTACATTCACATTAACATGTATTTATCGCTTGCCCATGTACAATATATGTATGCTATGGTAACTATTTGTTTAAAACTGCAGACGTGACTGAGTCATACAGATTATTATATCGTGTGTTGACGACGTAATTACTACAGTATGTCTCTGCCCAACGCCACAGTGCATATTCTAGCATTGTGAGGCAAAGTCATATATACTAAGTTGTAAAGTCATTCAAGACGGGTTATTCATGTAAAACTATACCTACATGTCAGTGTTGGACTGACTGTGGAACCGGGTCTTCAATTATTATTATTTAAATTAAAAAAAATGTTTTTAAATACATGAACATAGAATAATATAATGACAAAATGATCAGCCCTACACTGTGTAGGCAGTTGGCTAGCTCCATGGTTATTATAATTTAAATGCACTTTATATTACTCAGTAATTTGTTAAACTGTGTAGTACATACAATTATTAACAGAGATGGCATTGTTAATAAGCAAACAGTATTACACATTGCGGTAATAAGTCGGCTAATATAAGTAATTACTGTGTAAAAGAATGACATTTATAATACAGTTGGTCATAAATTTGAGCAAGCTTGCCACTGGCCAAATTAGACATAGAAATCCCTTGTGTACATATTTGTCTATGAGGAGGACCCACTGAAGACCATGTCATCCACTGATGTGACATTCCACAAGAGCGGCTGTGACACGGCCGCCGGAGCTGATCGCTGTCACTCAAGTCAGCTTGTGATCCCACCAAACGCCCCGCGGCTTGTTTAACACGCGGCCCAGAAGCGTCTCTCTGGCACGGCTGGTACGCACCTCGTGTGTTTGTGGCGGAAGCCGCTTCTGGGACAGTGTCGTTCAGTAGTTTACAACCCCCGCAGTAAAGACGCGACGTTATTGTTCTGTGACCGAGACCAGGGTCAGTAGCCTGACTGTAGTTAACAGTCTTTAAACCCGGGGTTGGGAAAGCTGGCGGAAATGTTTAGCATGCTTTCTGAAGGACTCATTATACCGGTAAATGCAGTATTCCTCCGTTCTAACAACTAGTTTGTCTTTGCAGACAAAGCTTTGGTCATTTCATGATCACTGACTAATCATACAGGGTCGCTCGAAGTATTTACCCGGAACTTCAGAAATGACTTAGTTACAAGTTCAATCAGAAGTAACATATTTAGTAGTTTCTCGTGAGGTTTCAGGTGCTCCCAGGTTAGATAGCCTAAACCTGTTTCTGAAAGGCCCCAGGTGTTGCTAAAGAATATGTAAACAGGTGCGTTGTCATAACAAAACCCCACCTCCACAAATAATGCTGGTCTTTTTATATATATACTGTATAGCTGGTCATATATTTTCATACAGAATATATACTCTGTGTGTGTGTGTATATATAAATGTGTGTCTATATATATGTTTAAATGTATATACTTTTTTAAATGTATTTATTTATTATGGACTTACTAACTAAACAGAAAAACTGCATGAAGCCATAAAAAATGTTTGCCAGTGGTTCGTTTGTACTGTGTGTGGAGTTTTCTCAACATTGACTCCGTATTTCAAGGCTTTCACACAGTCTGTCTGTGCTGAGCAGCTTGTCACAAAAGTTCATGTCATGCCCAAAATGCAGCTGATCCTTCATTATACCAAAACATCAGCAATATTTTCAATTAGAAGACACTTTGTCCTCTCTGCTCCCCTTCTCTCCTACTCTCATCTACTCTAGACTGTAGTTGGAAAACCTATATAATATTAACATTTGATTTGATTCCACGCTAAGTCACACACTCAAACGCTTAGTAGACTACAGTATATGGGCTAAAAACACAAGCTATTTCAGCAAAACGAATCAAGCTTTCTGCCTTTTGATGTTTTTATTCCTCTCCACTGTGCAGTGGAGTATATACACACACAATGTGCAACTCAAAGTGCTTTAGAGTTACAAACATCTGAACTAAGGATGAAGGGAACAAATGAAATTAAACAAAAAGAAATAAGAAACAACGGAAAACTAGGTAAAAGCCATGAAAATAATAAAAAACATTATTGTATATACCCCCCACCCCCACCCCCACGTTTGGTGGGATACTAACCCACCGGGACTCCAAACCAGGCAATAAGTGTACTTTTTAGGAACCATGTTTTGATACCAGACAGGCTCCACAAACGATTCCAACGCTGTGATAAAATGTTGTGACAAAACAGCACAAATACTCACAACCCTGGCATCTATGAAGGTATTATTGGTGCAAAACATTTGCACCATAAATTTGAAGTCACAGGGATAAATGCTGTAGTAGTTGAGAACTCCTACTTCAACAACAACGGTAACATCTTCTCAAATTCTCCATTGCAATTGTCACAAATTCAAAAAATCTCATACTCTGTTACTGCGATAGCTATGGTGCAAAGCACATTCACACACCCGTAGAACCCGTACAACTTGGATACTTTTCTAGCACAAACACGTCAATAACTACAACTGCTTCAATTTGTCGCTTAGAATCTCAAATGCTGTATTTTCGATCACAAATGGCAAGCTTTGCGCGCCTCAATTCCGCACCAAACACGAATCACAAATCACTTTTTCTCACATAAACATTTTTGTGAGAAGATGTTTTCTCACAGCCAATCACTCTCTATTGAATCACTCTCTATTGTGCTTAAATGTGTTGAAGCTCTTAGCTAATCAGAGTGCAGGGAAAGATGTCATGTGACACCAGAAGACGCAAATCCCATCATCTTATTGAGACCATGTGCACCCAAACAACTTTCTTGTATTGGCCAAAAGGGTTCTGAACAGTGCCCACCCTTGGCTACAGCCTACAGGTACACATAGGGTACATCTTATGGTACACTTACATTTTTGCTCCACATGTATCACAACATTTGGTGAACTTGCCATTTGTGCTAAAAAAAAACTGCATTTGACTCGTAGCGGTAGATTCAAGCAATTGTAGTTATTGTGTTTGTGTAACTATAGAAAAAATGTGAGCGTTTGAGTATCTGAATTTGTGACAGGTAGTACCTGAACATTTCAGAAGGTGTAACTGTTGTTGTAGGAGTTTGCTAAGGAGTTTGCTACTAAAGCATTTATCTCTGTGACTTGAAATGTACCGATACATACAGTATGTAATGTCTAACTACTTTCTACAACTACACCTTCACTGTCAACAGGTGCTCAGTTATTTTGCACCAATAATACCGTCATAATTATCATTCAGTTTTCTAAACAGCTGCTGTGCGATTTACGCTTTGGTTTACGGCAGCTTACCGTAAAAGTGGATTACACTTTGCAAATGTAGGGAGGGCTGATAGCAAACAACAACAACAACACAACAAACAATATCTTATATAAATGATACAGCATGTACAGGAAAAGTGCTAAAAAGCTAAACATGATATTTTACTGAACCCATTGTTCTTTTAAGATTTGATATTACCTCAGTATTGCAAGTTGTGGTCCACTGAATATTGAATATGTTAAATTTAACAGTTTTTACAAAAGAGCAATTTCACAATGTGCTGTAAATAACGAGTTTTGGTGGCGGTCGAGTTTGAATGAGAATTTGTGAATTTTGGAAGATGTGGTCACTGAATGCATTTTGTGCCATTGCAATGAATGAAACAGTTGTTAGTTTGGTCCACATAAACTGCTGCTGTGCTGCTATGTGTGGATATTTGAAAAGGTTAACTGTAAGCACAAATGCATGGCACCAATTGTCATATACTATAAATACAGAGAGCTTACGCAAACTTACTTTGGATTGAAACTGCTGATCAAAAGATGACATGTCAAGAACTCCATTGGATCTAAAATCCCAAAGACAAATATTATAATTCTAAATTGTTACACAAAACAAATGTATGAGCTGAATAATGGAGAGTACTTTACAATATATAGTCATACCTGGTAATTCTTCAGATCATGTTTTTCTGACTATAAACCCCTCCCCCATCAGGCCAGTGCAACGCTCTGAGGCTTTTCTAATGCCTTTTGTCTAATGCATTTTGTCTAATGGCTTTTGTAAGATAACCATGTTCTGACAAGTCTGAAAGTTGAAAATAGCAAAGAAACATTTACCTTATGTATTAAAAAAACATTTTGACCAAGGAAACAAAACTATTTCTTGGCTTTACTGTACTTTGTAATTCCTAGACCAAGGCCAATCATTCTGAATATGTAGATATGTAGAAGAGGTGATTTTGAGGAGTTTAGCAAATGGCAAATGTGAATGTGCAGTGGAAGTGCGTTCCAGAGTCTGGGGGCAGAGCAGCTGAAGGCCCGAGCCCCCATGGTGGAGAGGAGGAATGGGGGGGGTGATGAGAAGTCCTGCAGAGGAGGAGCGGAGAGATCGGGAGGGAGTATATGACAGGAGAAGGTCAGAGAGGTAGGAGGGAGCCAGATCGTGGAGGGCCTTGTATGTGAGGAGGAGAATCTTGAAGTTTATGCGGAACTTTACAAGAAGCCAATGTAGCTGAATGCGCTAGACCACTAGATAGCGCTAGATAGTTCAGGCAGGCCACGCATAATCTCAACCATCATCTTATCAGTGTATTGCCAGCTGATCTCAGTGACCAGACCACGATCATGGCAAAGCTTACTATTGGCCAAACTAGTCAGGGCACTTTGCCTACACCCATTCTTGGCTTTTTCTCCGAGAGCTTTTTTGCGACACACCTCCTCCCCACCTCCTCCTTTCATGCTGTGTTTGGTGTTGTCATTGATGCCTCCTCTGTTCTGTACCCTGTTGTGGGGATATTTCTGCTGCTCTCCCTGCCTTGGACTTTCCATGTATGCGCATGGAAGGGCTCCCAGAACAGAGCCAAACCTCTAAATATAAATCACTCGATGCAAATGAACTACTTATTTTGACTATAGTGGTCCTGACTGAACTCATGTTTAGACCAACACACCCACGGGCGCTCAGATGGGAGCAAGGGCATCTGTCATCAAGGCAACCTGTGTGCTGGGCAGCAAAATGACACCTGTGTCTGTCTGAAACTAGCCGCTTTGCTCCGTATTGTGCCGGTTGTAAGACAGGGCCCATTGTGTCAGAGCAGAGACCAGGAACACTTTGCACCTTGTCACTTGTCTTTGTATGCCTACCTACCGTATTAGTGCGCGCGCGCGTGCATGCTTGTGTCGTTCACACACGTCACGCCATAGCAAACTTCAAAGAAGAATGGCGCATCACGTCTCTCGACGGTCCTGTCAAATTAGAAGGAAAGGCTTAGAAAAACACACACACACACACACACACGTATGTATGCGTACGGGAACCTCCAACAGCCCAAGGATGTGTTACATGATCGCACACTGACACACACACACACAAACATGTATGTATGCGTACGGGAACCACACACGCAACACAGACACGCACACACTCTCACACACGCAACACAAACGCACACAAGCAAACACTGGCATCAATCCAGCCACATGCAAATAAACACACACTCTCCTGTGAGCACATGTTCAGGAAAGGTGACTTCTGCGTTGCGTCTGCGCTCTGTCTAACCCTGACAGCTGTTTCGTTGCTTGTCATGGCAAATGCGTTCACGGGGTCCCATATGCTGCTGCCGCTCTGCGTGCATGCGCTCAATCTGAAAGCGTGCCTGCGTGCGTGCGAGTGTGTATTCATGCATACTTGGGTGTGGTTGCTGTATTTGGGTGCGGTTTCTGTATTTGTGTATGTTTTGGTGGGTGTGCTTCCGATGTGTGCATGTACCTGCACGGCCTGTCTGTATCGACCTATAACGTTGCTAGTCTTTGCTTGCTGAGCTCTATGGACCTCATCTCTCCAAGGGGATTCACGGTCCTACGGTGCTTTTCCTTATCGTTGAACAAGCTGGTAAAAGCTGCGTGGTTCTGCGTTCCATATTGCTCCATTTTGCACCCGTCACTCGTCTCAAGTGAAAGTAGTTTCTGAGTGGCGTACAGAACCTCTGGGCAAACGTTGCCCATGTGGGGGTTTGTTCAAAGGATAGTCCTCATGTGGGTCTCGCTCTGATTAAAGGTAGGTGTCATAGTCTGCTGTCTGGTGTTCCCTGTCTGCTTGTCATAGTAGCGTGTTCCTCATGTTCTTCCAGGTCTGTTGGTTGTCATAGTAGCGTGTTCCTCATGTTCTTCCAGGTCTGTTGGTTGTCATAGTATTGTGTTCCTCATGTTCTTCCAGGTGTGTTGGTTGTCATAGTAGCGTGTTACTCATGTTCTTCCAGGTCTGTTGGTTGTCATAGTAGCGTGTTTCCCCAGCTGTCTTCCTCTGTATTATTAAACCTTGTTAACTCATCTCTACCAGCATTACATTAGGCTAGTGTTTATTATGTCCAAAATGGATTAAAGGTACAGTCAGCTATTACAAGCTAATTGCTAGCTTACCGTTCTCTGTGTGTGTTGAAAAAAGAATCTGATACTTCCACACAGCTCTGGCTCCGTAAATAGGAACATAAACATAGTGGCGAACACCGCTCACATCAACAGAGCCATGGTAGTACGCTTTCCTTCACAATGTTTCAATGTGTGGAGCGGTGCCGCGGAGAGATATTGCTTTGATTTGAACTGAAGTTGGTTGAAGTTGGTAAGCGTTCTCGAGAGTGAACAACCATGCCTTTAATTCTCTTCCAAAATAGGCTGGAACATAAAATGCGTCACATCCTTTACAAGACATTCAGGGCCTTTCAGACACTGAATTATTATATTTTCTTAACATTAAATCAAATGTAACCTGAATTAATTAGATTTTTAATCTATTAAAGTCATATTCTGGCTCATGCGTCTTTTAATGTCTCTGCAATAAGTCTGTAATTTAACTTTTCAGTAAAACCACACAGGTAAAAATGTTAATAAATATTTAAAAGGATTACACGAGGAAGGGATTACATCGTTTGGCTGTTGCCTGAAGTGAGTTCTAACCTATTTCAGATACAGTACTGTATGTTATCCAACACAGTATCACAGGTTTTTGTCACATGTACACAAATTGCTTATTAGAAAATTGTGACATGCACACGTAAAAGG
>JAODUK010018431.1:0-26390 GCA_027564635.1 Typhlichthys eigenmanni
CATGGACCGAACCGCAACGTCTGTACCGAACGGTTCAATACGAATACACGAACCGTTACACCCCTAATATATATATACATACACACATACATACATACAGGCATGCACGAATGCACACACACACAGGTTTATTTTTGATGTGCAATGAAGAGCAAAAGTATTCCCTAGTCTAACCAACAGAGGGCTCTGTTCTTCACCAAGAGCTGCTATTTGTGTTCCCATGCTGCCATACATGCTTGTGTTCAAATAGAGAAAGGTAATGCCTTGTTTCTTAATGGTTAAAAAGAAAAGAAAAAAGCCATCTACTTTGTTGTAAACATGGAAAACAATCAACACCGGAGAACTAAGACTTGTGTGGTGTCAGGGTGTACCACCTGAAGCTGTTATGAAATAGGAATACATATAGGGTTAAATATATGGATATATGTCATCAGTCAAACTTGATAACACTTCCTGTGCACTTGCTATTGTAAATAAATAAAGGGGAAAACTGACATAACATTAACTATTGATATATTAACTAAGATCTTTACATATGGAAGTCAGTACAGCTTAATTAATGTCTTTCATCATCACATTAATCTATATGAATGAAATATTGAATCAGTTACATGTATGAACAGAATGATGTCCTACTTTCTAATGTCCATAATCTCTTATTATAGATTACATAAATCAATCAGTAGCCAGACACCTATGTTCAGACACAAACCTGCTTTCAAATTTGGCTTGCTGTTGTAGCATGCCTTTAGTAAAAGGCTAAGTGCTTAACAGCTGCGAGATGTTAACTGCTCAATTTGAGGCCTCTGAGTCTGTATTGCGCTTTGACTCCCCAGAGCCTAGTTTGGGTCAAAACCTTAGAATAGAATATAGCTAGGCCTATATTAGGTCAGTACAGCCTGTCTGTCAGTCAGTAGTTTTCAGTTTTGAGGCTATAGCTTTCAACAACTCCTGCCTGAAGCCTGCCCCAAATGGTAGAGTGCAGCTAAAGTCTGCTTTGGGTCTTACATTGGCAGAAACCACTGAATCTATAGATGTTTTGACAGCACATGGGTATAGTACTAATTACTGGGAGTTCAGGCTGTCTACATGAAACAGGATGGGTTTTTCCTCTCATGCTTTTTGACATGTCAGAAACATTAATAATGAGCCAAACATGGTCTACATGCTTTGTCATTGTGCTCCATCGCCAAATGCAGACTACATCAAACTGCTCATGACTACAACTTGCTTTTGACCAGTTATTTGGAAACGTTTTTTGGAGTTGACTGACCAATGAGTTATAGCTATTTGCCAATAGGCAGAACATGTTTTAGAGGTTACTTTTTTGTGTTCACTACTAGGCACTTTTTGCTGTAGAATGCATATGTATCTCACATAGATTATATTATGTTTATTGCCCTTGTTTTGAGGATAGCATTTATTTACTTTTATAGCATTGCTGTAAAAGCATGAAAAGGTTCTGACTCTGTATGTTAATGCTTATCCACACCTGAGATGAGATGGAACCTTCTAGACAAGTGTTTTGGAATGAGATGGAATGACCCAAAGATTACGTGAAGTGCTTTGCTTCTGTCAAGGCGCTTCCTTGACTTCCTTGCTCATAAAATTCCTGCAGGCGCTATGAGGGGGCGGAGTTGTCGGGAGAGAGGGCGGAGTGAGAGGGATTCTCTTAGGCCGGCACAGTTTGCTCTCTGCCTGCTCCCAGTCGGAAAGGCACCTTTCATCACCGTCTGATTTATGGGCCATCGGGAACCCTCCCCGAGAGATTAGAAAGTCCTTTTGAATTCTCCTCATCGACCACCCCCCGCCCCCACAGAAACATAAGGGCTGTTTTTGTGTTTGCGTACATCTCAGATGCTAAGCGGCTAAGACAAGAGGGGCTTAGGGGAATAGTTGGAGGGGGAGGGGGAGGGGGGTGGACTGGAGGTTGCTGGGGTGGTTCAGTTCAACTCAACTCATGTGCCACTAGGAGTTGTCTCTGTGGGCCATATGACAACACACGCACCAGTCGACAAAACAGTGTGCTGCAGTCGGAGGGAGACGCAGTCGTGCTGTCTGCACGCACGCACACACACACTCACATATATAGGAACTGTAACTTGAATTTAGATTATTTGACACTAGAATGTAAATGTATGAACAAATGCAGGCTGGAACAGGGATTTGTGATTCGTAGTTGCGCATAGCGTTACGAAAATGTTGTTTTTGTTTTGAAACTCCTCTACTTGCGAAAACCGTGAGTCGGGGCAGATATTCGGGGTGCCAGTGTGACATATTTGAGGGGGTACCTTCTTTATACATGAGCTCAGCCCCCACAGCTCTGAGAGGAGCTCTAAAGTGGGAGCGCGTTGTGTGAAGAAGCAGTCTGCTGTTTGAAGCCTCATTAATCGATAAGAGGCTCCACTCCCCTCTGGACTGTCCCTTGACGTCCCGGAGCAGGGGTCAGGACTGACTTGTAGGGAGCTGCCCTGCTGCAGGTAATGGTGCAGCACAATAGTGCAGCACGTTTGCAAGTGAAGGTCACCCGCTTACTCTGCACGAGCCCAGAGTGCCTCATTGTCCATGAACCACAAAGCGTCTGCTCCTTTTATTACTTACCCGAAGGAAGGCACAAGACCGAGGCCTAATGTGAATAAGCACACGTCAGATTTATGTCATAAACGCCGTGATCTAGGCTGGAGCTAGAGGACTGAGTTGAGTGACAGGCTTCCTGAAGGAGTTTTCCGTGATGTATTGCGAGCTGTGTATTTGAGCCCCCCCCCCCCCCCCCCTCTCCTCCACCCACAGCAATGTGTCAGGGTGTAGTGGGTGAGGAGAAGACCATAGGAGGCTTGTAGCAAGAAGGCCCGTCACCAGTCAGTGCTGCTGAAATGATGACTGGAGCAGTGTATGGTGGAATACGAGTATCTAAGCGAGACTGTGTTGTGATCATAGCCTATGGTGCATGCATGATTTAATTTAAACAGTGTTGTTGTTGTTTTTTAATGTCACACAGGCTCGCTGGTTCTGGGAGGCTTACTTCAGCTCCATGAAGGCCGTCGGCATGACAACGCTTCAGATCATCAACGACCGCATCTATCCCTACGCCTCACGTACCTACGAGCAGTGGAACAGCCCGCCTGCGGTGGTACGTACCATGACGTCACGGGGTCACTTTGATTTGCTGTGTATCATTGATCCCGTCCTCCAGAGAGGACAAGGGTTGTCTCATGCCGCCACATTAATGTCCGCAAGGATGAACGCAAACCATATTCCTGTCAAACGAAGAAGCAGCGCTTTTAGCACGAAAGGCGGGCTTCTAAAGCTGAGCAGAGGAGGATGCACTGTATATTTCACAACTCAAATCAAAGGCCGTTCTATCACCAAGCCCGAGGAAGGAAGAAATGGCTCTCTGAACCCCTCGTTCTCTGTGATTGACTGCTACTGTACGTCCACAACTGTTGATTGGTAAGCAGCACTGCTCTGTAATATTTCAACAAATTTGAACTTTGACCAGATACCAATAAAAGTCATCGCAACTGTTTGCATCCTATCTGGAGAATAAGAATAAAAAAAACGCTAACCAACTGCATGCAATGCAGTGTTCAAAGAAGGGCAGCTGGCTCGGATGTTTACATTGATAAACAATTGAAAACCACCCACTAACTCTGGAAAATATCCTCTCTTGCACAGCTCCTTTTGATTTTGCTATTCTGCAGTTTGACACGCATGCCCAATTGTGTCTTGTGTGTTTTTTCATTTCTTTTTTAAGATTTCACCATTACAAACCTATATTCCAGCGAGTCTTTTTATTGATGACCCCCTGGTATGTTTAAGTACTCTTTCTCGCGCACACACACACACACAGAAAGTTTGGTAGACACCCAGCCAATAGCGCGGCAGCCAGTTTGTGTCAGCATATCTGCCCTGGGAGGATGCCTCCACTGTGGTGAAAAATAAGTTCCTGCATGTCTGAGTCATTGAGCATCTACAGAGAAGGCTGGATCTGGCTCGTGCACACGTTTGTGCTCTCACGCACATGTGATGTCCCCCTGCAGTTGCAGGGTTGTGTGTGTGTATGTGTGTGCGTGCATGCGTGCGATTGTGTGTGTCTGTGTGTGTGGATGCAGACAGCCTGGCTGTGCGGCCCTCTCCCAGGCGCTATTAATCAGCCCAGTCTCAGTACATCTGTCAAATGTCTGTGTTGCCCAGTGTAATACTGAGCCAAATGCTAGGATTTGCGAGTAGAGCAGTAATCAGGTTGTTTTTGTGTACGAAAGCAAACCTATTATGATTCCTGCCATTTTCACCATCTCAAAGGCAAACAGCTTTCTAGGGTTAATTGATTTATACACAGCCCGCTGCTGAGCCATAACCACTGTTGCCTTTTGCCTCCTCTGAATAGGCAGCTTGTTAATCAACGTTCACACTTGGAGTGTTTTTGTGCGTGTCCGTCTATTTTGTCCCAGCCTCACTTTTCTAACCATCGGTACCTCAGGTGTCTGGGCTTGTCCACTGGCCGATAATTGTGCCAGGGTTCAAGCCTATAGTCATTCCTGCCTTGGACAAGCAATAAGGCTTTCTTGACAGTTTCAGTGGAGGCACGGTGAGAAGAACTTGAACACAACACTACATATATCAGGCAGCAGCCCCTCTCTCTCATGTAGTCTTTAGGCTGGTAATTGAAAGCACATTTCCCAGGCTTGCTGGTGCCTTTGGAAGAGGCTGTCAGAATAAGGGACAGGCTGCTTTTTGTTTGGGAGCTGGAGATAGTGAGAATAGTTGAAAGATTTTTACATAACATGACTTGAGGCTGTTTGTGGCTTAAAACACGGAAGAAGCTTTAGAACAATATAGTCTGTTTTTTTTTTTTCCAACAGTAGTGTATTGTGTTCTACTTATTGATTTCTATTAACATATTTTAAGGTGCTCTTGTTTTAACATTACATAACCTTCAAGAAAAACAGACATTTTGTTTTGTTATTTGTTACTTAGCATAGCTGTGCGTGTGTGCGTGTGTGTGTGTGTGTGTGCGTGTGTGTGTGTGCGCGTGTGTGTGTGTGTAAGCTCTAAATTGTTAAAAGGCCCACCTGGACTATGGCATTGTTTTGACACTTTTAAATCCCATTGCATTATTTTTCAGGATAGTACAAAATACTCAATCCAAAATACCACAGTAAAACGTTAAAACTAACTAGCTTTTCATCAATTTTATTCCGTCAGACAAATTACTCAAGCGCCTCTTTTACGCATTTTAATACTTCGGTGTCACCCAGCTAGTTTAATTTCCCCTCTTCTGCTTGTATGACATTGTCAGAACAACCACATGGAAGTTTCCACTTGCCAGTAAAGTGAGTTTTTATTGGCCGAGGAGTGACTGATGTTGGGCATACGGTGGTGACTGGTGTCTCTGTTGACAGACGAGCGTGGATGCCGCTGAAGGAGCCACATAACCACCGGCTTATGTCTGTGGGCACCTGGGGTCAGTGCAGACACTCCTACATGGACGACCTTTAAAGGAGCCTGCAGATTTATTATGCCTAGTCCGTCCTCTCTCTAACCCTCTCAGATGAGTTGTGAAGCGTCCCTTTAACCACTGGGTGTGTGAACACTTTGGGTGGGGTCTTTGATGAAGTTTATAAATGAAAGGCCCTGATTCTCCACTGTTTGCATTGGCGGTGGGGCTGTGCTCCTTGCTTGTAAATGAGGTAAAGGGCGTCATATTGCCATGTTGTGTTTTTTTTTTTTTTTTTCTTTTAAACTGTTAAATACGAGAGTCAACAGGGATTGGTCCTTGAACTGACATCACGGTTGGTATCTTTAGTTCCTTTCAGTGGCTGTGAGTGTGTGTGTGTGTGCGCGCATACCCTTTTTTACGGCATTGTTTGGTTTAGCAGCGTTACTTGATCTGAGTCTGGGCCAGTGCAGCTCCCAGGGTTTACAGGCCATTTAATCTGAGAGCCAGGAAAGAGACCCAAGTCCCACATTAACTCTGACGCCCTTTACCATTCACCAGCTGGCAGACCATGCTCCTCCACTCTCCTCCTGCTGCTTCCTCCCTCTGTAGCTCCCCGTGTCTCCGGCCTCCCCGTCTTCTCTCAGCAGACTGGAGCTCAATGAACCCTGCTTTATAGAAGACATCTGAGCTGCACAGTAAAACAGTGTCGTAGCATTATCACCAAGGCAAAAGATAAATTCATGTTCTTTTGCATGTTCTTTTTGTTTCTTATTGTACAGCCCATAATCCTGCCTTTTAATTCCCCATGCTCGTTTTACAGGCTTTCTTCCGCTTTCTGCGTTTGTTTTTAATACTCGCTACTGAATCTTTTTGGTTTGCCGTGGCATTCTGGGTCACTTCTCACTGGGGGCCTAGTGTTCTCTGTGCTGACTCTATTAGCCCCTGAGAGAGAGGTTATTGGATGAGTTTTCACTGTAAAAACGGGGGGGGAAAACAATCTGGAAATCACTGCAGGTGACCTCACCTCCCAGTGAAGTAACATTATGGTTCCTTAAATCACAGACAACTTGACAGGTTTTGTGCGTGCGTGCGTGTGCATGAACATGAGGTTGTGCATTTGTATTGGCAGAGAGGCTGACTTCACCTGGGTGTCTTTTGTTGGTCATTTGTTTCCCCCATGTAGAAATGGTCGAGCGTCAACAGCCCCCTGTTCTTGCCCCTCATTCCCCCGCGGTCGCCGGGCTTCACGGCGGTGGTGCTGACCTACGACCGCATCGACAGTCTCTTCCGGGTCATCACGGAGATCTCCAAGGTGCCCAGCCTGGCCAAGCTACTGGTGGTGTGGAACAACCAGAACAAAAGTCCCCCGGAGGGTGAGCTGGGATGAATGCTGTAGTGTTGTGTGGGGGGAGGGGACTTTGGGTACAGCAGGACATCTCATTCATAGTTAAAGGTGCAGTCAGCGATGGTAAGCTATCTGGATGTTTTATGTGTAGTGGTCCTGCGCAGCTCAGGTTCTGTAAGTGGGAATGCAAACAAAGACCACACAACACTATCCCAGCCTTGGTAATGCATGTCCAATGTGGCTTCTGAGGGAGCCACCCTATGGCATTGAAGGGAGAGGTCAGCTGAAATATGAACAATCTTACTCCAGCATCCCTGACGCTACCTTTTTAAAGCTTCTCATAGTCTTTTCTTCACCTCATCATGTGGGCCGCACCTTTCACCCAGCCAGGTCAGATTTAACCGGCATGATCCAGTAACTTGCCAGAAGTGGTGTTTGCATGCAATGACCGCTAGGCTTGATGCTTTGTGTTCGCATAGTAATCCCTAGCCAAACACACCTCCAACTCGTGCCATTCACACAATTATGCCTCCACATAACTGTTGCTGTTAAACATCACGTTATACCCATGTGATATCTACAGTATATTTTCAACATGACCATGACCAACAGGACCAACATTATGCTTTCAGTCACCTTTTCATCCATACTTCAGATAACCATGAGACCTATTAAATGTGTTATTGGGATGCATATGGGAAATGTGCCTGGATTTAACTGCCAACTTGACGTTGGCGGCTGCATTCCCTCCGCCTTCTATTTTCTTCATGCCATGGTGGTTTTTAAAGCCCAGAGAGGAGCTCCTGATGTGCAACAGATGAGTGATGACGGAAAGCACAGCCAAGACTGAAGAAAAACTGAGAGGCATGACATGATGGCTTGTGGGAGCCAAGACTCTCTGTCTCTCAGCGAGTGAAGAGAGCAGCGCCGTGCCTTGGGATATAAAACTCAAACGCCGCCTTTTGTAATAGAAATGTTACTGTCCAGTTATGCCTCCTTTTCACCGTTTGTTTTCTCACACAGACGCGTCTGTTTGATCTGAGTTCAGCTGACCGTGTCGGAGGTTTCGTTCAGATCTCCCTGACGGAGAACTGGCTCTAGCTTGTCTAACATTCCCTCCACCTGGCTGCCTGCTCTTATCATCACGGCTGTTTGTCTGTAACACAAGACTAGAGCCGTTATTTTAGCCCATTTCAAACAGGCATCAGCGGGAGCTGTTGTTAGTGGTGATTTATTGAGCCACGTGCTCTAATTATTTCCCTTCATTTGGACATTAAGTATACAACCTGTCACACAGCCTTTCCTTACCGACAGCCCAGCTTGGCTTTCAGAATAGGGCCAGTCTTGACCAGGAATTAAACCTATCGTTCTGTTAGATAGTCAGCTAATGTAATAAAGCAGCCAGGCCACTTGGAAGGGTGCCCTAATGGGCCAGTGCTGCACCTGGTTAGAGCGTTGTTTCACCCATTAGAATTAGCAAGAGGTCATTGGCGGGTCAAAGTGTAGGGGCACGCTCATTACGAATACAGATTTCACTTCACTCACTCACACATTAATTATTCACACAATTTACATCATGCCCCAAAACTCACTGTTTATTTGCTCCATGACGGATATCAGTTAGCGTTGCACCTCGCTAGACGTCATCAAGAGCACTTTTAGACATCTGCCAGGATGTAATATAAATGTCTCACATTGGTAAATAGTATAATTTTCAACCTATTCTCAAAAGATTGACATCATGTATTGTGCAATGCCGTGTTTTTTATTTATTTACCTTTTGTTTGAGGGTATAATGACCAGCGTGTCTGAACTGAAAGTCTCAAAATGCCGGATGTGTTTCTGCATCTTTTTGCCGCCGATCAGAGTCCCTGTGGCCCAAGATCGCCGTGCCACTCAAAGTGGTGCGCACCACGGAGAACAAGCTGAGCAACCGCTTCTTCCCCTACGACGAGATCGAGACGGAAGCCGTGCTCGCCATCGACGACGACATCATCATGCTGACGTCGGACGAGCTGCAGTTCGGCTACGAGGTGAGCGCCAGCCCTGCGGTTATAACCCCACCCCCCCCATTTGAGCTGAAATCTGCCTCAGCAGACACTTGGCCCCACCCCACCCCTCCCAGTAGACCACAGCAATCTAGCCATGCGCTTCATGTTGATCCCCAGGTTTAAGGTAATTCAGGGAGATTACAGCCACAGTCTCTGCTTGTCGGTGGAGCGTGTGTGTGTGTGTGTGTGTGTGTGTGTGGGGGGGGGGGGTGCGCGTTTGATGTGTGAGAAACGATGACAGGCCCTGGTGGCATAATGTTTCCCATGCTCCACGAGCAGCAGCACTCACCTGAAGGCATTCAGAAACGCATTCGATACAATTGTGCTCAATTTAAGCATAATCACAGCGAATTAGAGGCAGGGCACCGTGGAGGACAAGTGTCTTAACGGGATGCCAGGACTCCTCCTGCGGCCCCAGTCACAGGATTACACAGGCTGCTGGCAACATAAAGCTGCCTGTCAGAGAGGAGACCTATACCAGGCATCCCCAGAGACATCTCTTGTGAATTACCACCAGTGATCTATGGGCCAGACAGGCCCTATTTGGGAAAAGTGGAAGATTCATTATGCACTAAACGTTTGACTGAGGCCAGGATGTGATCGCTCATTTCCCCCGCGTGAGCCGCCGGGGTTCTCGCCTCCGCGCAATGTAGCCGAGCACGTGAGCCAGTGTGTCTGCTGGGCCCGCCATCTCTCTAGGTGTGGAGGGAGTTCCCGGACAGGCTGGTGGGCTACCCTGGCCGCCTGCACCTCTGGGACCACGAGATGGGGAAGTGGAAGTACGAGTCAGAGTGGACCAATGAGGTCTCAATGGTCCTGACTGGAGCTGCCTTCTACCACAAGGTAACCCTGGGAACCCACGGTCTGGGGTGGCTCCTTCTCTGGAACTGTATATCATGCACATAGTTTGTCACTGTTTAGAGTATGAGTGTGCATATGTATTGCATTAATTATTTGGAATACTGACATACTCTGCATTTGGAACATTGATTTATTGAGTTTGGATTATTGTAGTAATTTTCAATAGAAAATTGTCATTGGTGGGGTGTTGATGTGTATATGGAGCCATCCATCTATCTAATATGGAGATAGATGGTACAGGGTCACAGGTGGAGCTAGGTTATCACTAGCCAATACATCAAGGGATGTTGCTTTGTTGAGGTTAAAGGTTGGGTTCACTACTTAGTTCATACTTAACCAAAGGCATTGTATTTCAAACAATAGCTGCTCCTGTTCATGGTTCATTGTGTGTGTGCGTGCGTGTAACTGCTTTCATTCCAGTACTTCAACTATCTGTACACATACAAGATGCCCGGAGACATAAAGAACTGGGTGGACGCCCACATGAACTGTGAAGACATCGCCATGAACTTTCTGGTTGCTAACATCACGGGCAAAGCCCCCATAAAGGTACTCCTCTCGCCGCACGTGCGTCGAGCAGATGTCCCTGTGTCTGATCGCATCTCACCCATGCATCGCACCACACCCTCCCCCTCGCATTGGTCCAGTCTATAGTCCAGCCGTTAACCTCCCTTATCTGGGCGTCACTCACTGGCACTCCCCCTCCCTGAGTATGTTTTAGATCATAGACTTTCCCCTCCAACACCCTGCATTTCTTACAGGGCTTCTCTCGCAAAACAATTCCCTGTGTGTGTGTGCGTGCGTGCGTGTGCGCACACGTGCAAATGAGGCTCATGCATACACTCTCAGGAGTGGGTGTGGGCATCTGCTATGGTACAGATGTGATGGATGTTAAACAAAAAGGCCGTACATCACTCCGTACCTGGCATGCAGTAGGCACGTATAATTCTATAAATAATCTGAGACAGACCTTTATGGTCTGTGTGCAGTTATTAAATAAGACGATGCAGTGGACTATACAGTTTCTGACTGGAAGAGGGCAAGTCTGCTACTACTAGTAGGGTAAACATGTTTGCAGCCAGGGGTTCACACATGTAATCAGTGGTAACTTATAGCCGATGCCAAAAACATGTCGTTTTTTTATCCAACCATCCTCATAAATGTGTGCATTGACATGCACACGTTTTAAAAATAACATGGTAGCATAAAAATAGTCTAAATGATTTAACGGCGTGTGGCGGGGGGGGGGGGGGGGGCCCGGTATGGGTGTGTCAGTCAAAATCAGGTGGTGAAGTGCTACTTCGTGTCTAACTAAACCAAATATTGTGCTAGCACCTCGGCCTGGTCAGACCGCGTCTTTGCACAGACTGTAGCTTCCTAGCTTTAAGGGAAGGCTTATCCAAAATCACACACTCCGATTTAATGTATGATATGTTGGCCTATAACGTGAATAATATAACTGACTGTCCTTAACCTTGATGGTTTAACAGAGGTGCCATATATGCACACCTTACGACTCCGCACCTGTGAGATTGTCTGTCAAGTCGGTCTAGCTTTAGCCATTCAATACAAAATTGGCAGTCCATCTTGACAAAGCCTGTTGCTTTAAAGGGAATAATAGGAGCTGATTTGATTGGCTATAATTTAAGACAGCCCCCCACCACTGAAAATGTATTCATTCTCATCTAACCCTTTTACAACTGCGCCACTGTTTCCGCCATTGCCACGTCCCGAAGTTAGCAATTACGTTAGATTGACTTGGTCCAAGCCTCCGTTTGGACCTTTACCAGGAAAACTATGGATTATCCTCACAACCTTCCGAAAGGCATCTTGCAAGTGGACCCCTAAAGGCTTTACCTGTGGTTGTGTTTAGGTAACGCCCAGGAAGAAGTTCAAGTGCCCTGAGTGCACTGCCATCGACGGGCTGTCTCTGGACCAGACCCACATGGTGGAGAGGTACGGTGGTTAGCAGCGCTCGCCTGCCCTTATACAGTGCAAACTCTTTAGCATATTTCAGTCGCTTCTGCTGTGATCAGTGTATTATTCACTATGTGAATGTCTTCATTGTCCTTGGCTTATTAACTTTTAAAACATTGTTTTTAGAAAATTTCACAATGTATTTTAATAAATGTTTTGTCATGTTGTCATCTATTTAAATCATCTTTATATTGCAAGACAGTGTACAAGGGTATACTTTATACAGGACTACAAAACATTACTGAAATGTTTCTTTTTTTTCTTTAGATCTGAGTGCATCAACAAATTTGCGTCCGTGTTTGGTACAATGCCCCTGAAGGTGGTTGAACATCGTGCTGATCCGGTGCTGTATAAGGATGACTTTCCAGAGAAGCTCAAGAGCTTCCCCAACATTGGCAGCCTCTGACTGGCCTTTAACCGAGGTTTAGGAGCCCCCTCCCACTCTCACAGCCTCCAGAGTCTTATACATGCCACCTACCAATAATTTAAATCTCTGTTATATTAGTAACAAAACTACTGTAGGAATGTGTGTGATTAATCGACCACACACATTGCTTCCCTTGCTAGTCGGCATCAGCAACGCTAGTCTGTTAAACATGGAATTATTAGGTCAAATATTCTGAGCCATTTGAATCTATTAATCTCATTCAATACAATAACCAAATTGTATTTTAAAAGCCCCTGGCACAGTGCCACACATTTCATACGATTTGGTTATTTGAAGAATGTGATTAACAGTTTCAGATGGCTTTTATACTCAATTAGACAATGTTTAACCTTATACCTGACATTGTGTTTAATATTGATTTGATGGTGTTAGATTAGTATAAATTTAAATGTTTGCAAGTGCTCTCCCTCTCCATTAGCCAAATAAGTATTATTGATCAAGTCAATTAATCACAACGCAGTCTCAAAGGGCTGTACAGCCTACATTTCACATGGAAACAAACGACACACCTACACTGATTAGTACTCTGTATATATGTTATTTCTTGGCAAGGTGGAAATAATTACAAACCCTTATCCATGGAGTTAGTGGTTTTACATTACCTAGAAGGTCAACCTTATGGTGATGATTTGTGTTTTGGAGCAGGAGACCCTGTGGGTTCTGGTAGCTCTGTAATGAACTTAAATGCAAAGCTGCCTTACTGCATCTTAAGAGTAGATTATACAGTATATGTACATGTATAGTTTATCTTCTGTACATCATGTACAGTATAAAATGTCTGAAAGATAGTTAACTGTTAATATAGTAATTTTCATTTATGAAGCTTGAACTGGCAATATTCTTTGAACCAGTAATACACATTCTATTCAAATGGTTCTGTTTGTAAAAAAAGAAAAAAACACTAGATGAAAATTATGATACAATAGATACAATAAATATGTATATTGAAAGTTGGTGTTCCATTAATGATAAATTTAAATATCACAAAAATATACTATAGACTGAAGGTGTCTGATCCTTTAGATATTTTATATTTCAGGCTGAGCAAGCCATGAATTTGGGACACATTTAAAAACAAGCTCTAAACACCTCTTAAAGGGTCCAGTGACAAAAGATAGTTGAACGTTTTAATTGTTTAATGTCTGGCATCTTAAGTGTAGTTTAGTTACTCTTTGTATACTCTGTGTATAAACAGATGAGTTATTGATTCACAATAAACTGAAGAACATAGGTGTCTAATGTTCTCACATCTGAGAAATATGTTCAATGGCAACATAAAATCTGTTTTTACCTGCTTTACATTTTTTGGTACTTTTACATTTTGTGTGATTTTATCAGTTATTATGTACCCATCTGTTTAAGTTAATGCTATAATATTGAAAATAATACACATTTAAAAAAAGAATACCTTGCCTTGTGATGTTTTATTTTATTTTTTTTACTTTTGTAAGTGTATTGTATAAAAGAGAATTATGTTCCAAATGTGTATATTGTATTCTTTTTATTTTATAGATGGTAAATAAAGAGATACAAGTCAGATTGCCTTGTTGTGTTTTAGTATAGTGGAAAAGAAATGACCTAATGTTGTACCATCTAGACCTTTCATGATGCTGCCAGAGCATTCATAAGTGCTGTAGTTAAGTCAGAGTACGTCCCCTGTTAATATACACTCATACACTGCCTAATCTACCCTGTACAATGTCAGTGGTTTGAAAGGGCGCATTGTGTATTTCTGTCATCTTCGATTAGTGACATTTTTGTTGGTCTTGTGATCTTATTTCAGAGCTCAAGTCCCTTCAAAGACAGTGAAATGCACAGGGGTTTCATACTGTAACAACAGAAATGACACAATAATGTAGTTCTGCCAGTGTGCAGTTTAAAACAATTGGTCTACTCGTAACACAAATCAGAAATGTAGATTGTGCTTGACAGTTTGGTACAATAAAAATGTATTTTGGAAGTGATTTTGTTTTAAAACTCCCAAATGCTGGCATAGTTATTTGCATGATATACTGAGTTGCTCCAAGGAAATATTGTTGTATGAACCCATGCAATGAAAATAAAGATATATCTGTATAATGTTAAAAGCTTGAGGAATGCATAACCTATTTGGCTTTATTAATATTAACCTACAACATAATTATATGCCACCAGCAAATTATCAACCCCAATATCATTAAACCTTTCCATGGTATATCACATTAACACAAGGACAAATACTGAATCTTCATACAAGTGCAATAACTTACTGTATTTTAATCACACACAACACATATGAGATCAGACACAAGTAATAACATGTATACCATATTTTCAAAAGCAATATAACCACTTAAAGCCACTAAAATAAAAATCCAAACTCATCAATATAATTAATCTCACCACAAGAGAAACAAAGAACATACTTCAGTATATGATTAGTACATTATCAACAAACCAATGAGAACAACTCAAATAAAGTCAACTTCATTTGCCAACCCCTAAAAAGTAAACAGTAGACTTACATAAAATTAGTAATAAGTCCTAGGGTTTTCAAACACTCCAATTTTACATGCACAATGTGCATGCATTCTGTATACATCAGCACAAAGATTTACATAATTCTATACTGATTGTCTGAATTCAGTAGTATTTGAAAATTAAAGATGCATAGTTTTCTAGTACTACATTGTATGTTTTAAAGCTTTAAGAAACGTTTCTTTGGTTTCATAGGTGTTAGAAACATAATAATGTACAAATAGAGATGAGAGCAAGTTAAACTGGTGAACTGAGTATGGATCTTGTAAACCAGTGGTTTTCAAACGTTTGGAGCCATAACCCACAAGATAGTTATCCACCCCTCTTGGTAAGGGGGCTAGGGGGTCAGAAACATCTTTCTTATTTTGCCCATACCATATTGCATAAAAATAAAATAACCATTAACCCCATTGAACAAATTATTAATATGTTATTAAAAAAGTATTTTTCACAATTAAAAACAAGTTCTTAAAACAATCATCCCCTTGGGGGGTTCTGACCCACACTCTGAAAACCACTGGACCTCCAGACCATTCCCAAGACCAAACAGGTTCCACAAAGACAGACTGTCCGCTCACACAATCCCACCAAGGCCCACAGTGTCCCAGTGTTAATTAAAAAACCTGTCTGGCCACACGGCTGAGTCCTACTCCAGAGCCTATGGGGGGAGAGAACCAGTTCACTGTGTGTGTGGTGGTGGTTGTCTACTTTGAAAGCAGAGCCATGACAGCTGAGAGGGAAGCATGTGCAAGGCATGTTTGTTTTGCATTTACCCCGCAGCTGTGTGCACTGTCCTTTTCCCAGAACACCGGAACACAGCAGACAGATCACGGCTCACCCTCGTAGCTATCCCTCAGCTAAAGCCGGAGAGAGCAAATAGATTGAGAGGGGGGAGGGGTGGGGGTCCAGATCGCAGCCCCAGCTTTGAGAATGTGTACTGTGCAGTCAGTATTGCATGCATATGCATTAGATTTGGACTGGAGAGTGAAACTGGATGTAATTTGGTGGAGGCCAAGGTGATGTGCTCTGCTGACAGGTTATACCCTGCATCCTGCTCCATGGACCTACCCAGAAGGAGAGGGAATGTGGTTCAGTTTAGGGAATTAGAGATGGTTCCTCTGCCTAAGGTGTAGTACAAGGTATCGGGTTCCTTTTCCAAGCCCATGAAAGCCTTTGTTTTGATTTAGGACTGAATCCGCCCTTGCCCCATTGATGAACCGCATCTTCTATTTCTGTTACTGCCAAAAACCCTGACCTTCACGCAAACACAACGTGTGCGCATGCAAACACACGCATTGTTAGGGTGCAGAACCAAGGTTGACGGGTGGATCCAGCGAACCTGATCCTTCTAGAATGCCTTATCTTTGCATGCTAGGGGTTTTACTTAAACTGGTCCTGCTTACACTTCATGCCAAGAAATTAATGAAGCAGGGCTCAAAATTCAGACAGCTCAACGCACGGCTCCACACACTATCTATCCACATGACGGGGACATTGTGACACCATAGCAGTACTATCATTGGCCAAGATATCATTGCCAGCGCACAGCTTGTTTGCCTACATGCCATAGAGCAATGGTTTTCAAACTTATCAAGACATAGCCCCCAAAATACATTCTATATAGTTGGGCTTGAACACTATAAAGTGTCTAGTGATTGCGTAAAACATTCTCCTGACCCACACTTTGAAAACCACTGCCATACAGTGTGGATAATATAGCCTGGTAAAAGCATCCTGATTTTTCAAACCTCACTTCTACGAGTTGCTTCACTTTCTTTGTCAGTCCAGGCACTCCGAGTTAAAATTGTCTGTCAGCCTGCCGAACACTACCAGCCCTCGCAACAGCATGTTTTTGGGTAGTTCATTTGGTGCTCACAGAAATGAATTGTCCCCACGTGGTTGTTGCATAGCAGAACCACTCACAGAATCAACAGAACTTCTCGATGATTTTACCAGGCTGGCAAATATAGCATCTATCAAACAATTCAATAATGTAATTTGGCATTACTAATGACACATTTCTGTGTATGCGTTATTGTTATTTTCACATACAAATATGTAAGGAGTTAACTGCAAACATGCCATTTTCTTTTACAGTATATAGAGGGCTGCCAGATGTATGGACATGTAGTCAGTGTTTTCGTAATGCCTATTGGGGAAAACCAACCATCCTAGAGGTGGTTCAAATCCTTTTGTCCATGATACTGCGGTGCTATCCATGCATTAAAATGATTATTGGCTAATGTTTTACGTGGATTAAAAAAAGACAATGAAAGGCAAATTCCCCTGGACGGATTCGACAGCTGACAAACAATATAACTCCCATAGCCAACGTCCACATGCTTGAATAAAAAATTAGCTTTGGAGTTTTAGGTGTAAACACTGTGTGACACTGTGTAATCAGTAACTCTCATCTGTTACAAAGGTAGCTGCTGATGACGTCAGTGTTATTTCTGGCAGGCAGACTGACCAGTGGGCACTTATCTGATACACCAAAAAGTGGAAATGCAGGGTATGTCCACTTTGAGTTTGTCCTCCTGAAAAACAGAGCTGAGTCTGTTTGGAGACGGGCGCTCCCATGCTCTCTACAGCCCTAAAAGCAGCATGCCTGCTGAGCACCTCTCATACTCCCACACTCCACTTCCTGGTCTCACTTCTCCTCCATCGCCCCAGTCCTTCCTCCCTCTTGGTTGCAGACTGTGGACATCAGCAGGCCAAGTCAGCATGGCAGGTGGAACGATCATTCTGTCCATACTAAAACAAACCACATTTCATCTGTTTGACTTTAATATGGTGGAAGGTAGGACCAATGATAACTGTTACAGCGATGACAATTCAAACCAGAGGGTGTTATTTTTTACTTGACTTCTTGTGTTCTGACAGTTCATAATATGGCTTTAGGTTTATCTTTACACAGTTTTGTCTGTGGCAAAAAACAAATGTGTACAATTCTAACAAAAAATATGTTTTTTTTTTATTTTATTTTTTTTGCCATTTTTTATAATAAAACCAGAAATACAAGGAGAGGATAACAAACAAAACACTTTAAATAAACCCAGAAAGAAAAAAAGACACCCCACAATAAAACCTATATTGATATTTAAAGCTCTGTACAAACAAAATATCCTCTATTTTAGCGAATACAGTAAATACAGGGATTTGTTAATAATTAAGTTTCTCCTCTATTGGTTTTCTTTACACTATACTGCCACCTTGTTCTTCTCACAAAGCGCTCCGCTGGTCACAAATAAACGAGTCTGTGGTTTAAATCGGTTTTGCCGTGTCAATAAGCTTGTATCTCTTATCGTGTTCTCCTTGTGTACATTCTTCACCCATCCACATATTTGCATAATTACATAGTTTGCTCAATGTTTTCAAAGATAAAGAAGTCTCTACAGTTTAAATTGTAGTGCCGCCCTTTTCCAAATGGTGGGCTGGATTTTATATTTCAGGGGTCATATGTAGTCCAGCAGGTTTTACCAGATCATGTGGCCCAGGAAATGGCTGCACTGTGCTCTTTGGCCTTCATGCGCAAAGCGGCAATACTAGAGGACTTTCTGTCAGGGTCCATGTTGAGATCGTACCCGTTGATGCCTGTTCCAACGCCAGCAGGCCCCCCGAACAGGCTGCCCATGTGCGCCTGTCCTACGTGACCACCTGGGCTGGGGACACCCAGGAAGTCAGACACCCCGCTGGCAGAATGGGGATGAGGAGTCATGCATGTAGTCACCGTGTCACAAGGCACTACACAGCCAGGCACGGGAGATGCTGCGTTGCTGCCACCGATCCAGGATGGGTTCTGGATCTGAAAGAGGACATGTGGGTGACAGTTAGTCTCTGTATCTCTCTGCTTTTCTCTGCGTTTTCCCTTAATTAACTGCTAGGCATGCACACCTGTGCGTAGTTCTCAGGCCGGGTGAGGAGAGGCAGCTCATAAGCTGTGGAGAAGTGTGTTCGGACCTGTTGCATTTGACCAAAGCGCTCCCTCTTCCTCCATTTGGCTCGGCGATTCTGGAACCATACCTGTGTGGAAATAAGCAGATGTGATCACGCATGTATGCTTATTAGAGGTAAGCATTCACATGGTCTAGCATAGAGTCCTGCAGTTGTTTAGAACCAGGTATGAATAACTAGTCTATACTTTCAAAAACAGTTTGCTTAAGCGTCACTTTTTCCATATTATCTTTCCTCAGGGTGCCACCATAGGCAGAAGAACTTTAAACTGCTGGATACCTTTGAAAAATAACCTGGAATCTGTTCCTGTATTTTATTGTAACATCTATAGTGAATTAGGGGGTGTATTAAAATGAACTGGATAAATCATAGTAACTGGTTGAATTTACATTACAGGGGATAATAGCTAACCTTCTGTGTGGCTTTTTCAGAAAGAGGCCAAAGGTAAAGGATATTTCAACAGAGCTTTCCACATACAGTAGGTTTTGGTCAGGTGTATGGTGTAATTACTGCTTACATATGATTTTCAAACGGTTTATTGTCATCAAAAGTTGCTGAAAGGAATCAACATATATCCTTCAGTTGGGCTGCGAAATTGCATTTTCTTCGTATTGTATTGCACATAGGCTACTAAGACGGATAATGTCCATCTAACTGCCTTCATGTTCACACATTTTATTCTGAGTTTATTATTTGTGGATATTTCTGTCATTTAACCTTTGTCCCACTCTCAATAATCTTCGCTGACACCTTCTCTGTGAATATGTGAAGGGAATTTAAAGAGTAAGATTAAAGCGAGGCTGGATAATAATAGCTGGAGGTTATTTTCATTTACTGTTTAATTTCCTGCAGACACAATGTCCTGGCTCTGAAATGTTGTCCCCTCAGACATGCGCACAGCAGATATTTTCATACATCTTCACCTCATTGTTGTAATATTTTCGGAATCTACTAGTTCAAACCTACGGCCCTTCAATGATTCCCTTCCCCCACCAGACATCACCTCCCTTTGTACAGTCGACTGTTGTCAGTGTTGCTAACTTTGAACCAGGCACGACTATAGTCTAATGCTGGAACTTTGTTTAGCACCTGGTCTGTTGCCTATTATACAAAGGGAACACATTTCTGTGTTGTGCATGCTCAGTTGTGACAGTAATTGGTAAAGACCTTGACAGCTAAAGTAGCTCAGGGACTTACAATGAGGCTTTATTTATGTTACAGCCCAAAGAGAAAGAGCAGAAAACTGCCAGACTGGCCTCAGCAGGAGAGCAGTGTGGAGCTGAGAACACTTTGAAGTCAGAGACCGGCCCCAAGGATTGATAACCTGACTCTGCTGTCACTCATGTCAGCTAGCATAGCAAAAAAGCCAAACATAAACCTTACCTCACCCAATATTTTGGGCCTTTTAAACTATCTTGTTATCAAAGTGCAATTTTGGGCTATTCTTCCAAATATTTCCACATAAATTAACATTAATGTAGGTTTATTACTAACTGACAAAAGCAAACCAGAAAACATGTTTAATTATGTTCAAGCATTTTACTGATGCTATTACACGCATTTGATAATTTTCTATATCCTCAACAACCATAAGTTTAGCTTCAATGTTAACATTTGAGCATGAGACTATGTATATTCAAAAGAACTACAAAACAAATGTTTTAAATAATGTCTGTAAAATATGAACACCTGTGTTTGCATGCTAAACTCTTGATGTCACATACGATATAATGGTTCTCTGGACCCTCTGGACTGACGGAATGGCGAGTTAAGAGACAGGATGTTGTTGAAACCTGTGACCCCCTGAACCCTGACCTTCCTATGTATCTAGTGCATCTGACTCAGAACTTAATTTCTCCCTTTGAAACTGAGAGTAAGATAAAACAAACATTTCCAGGCTTTAGTTTATAACTAAATGATGTCACTATCAGAGATAGATGTCCATTGCACGTCATCATAGATTAAAATATTACTTTAGGGACCTGTGTGGAATTTTAAAAGTCAACTGTTATAAACTGCTTTTTGCAGATTTTTTGTAAAACAGTTTGTCCAATGGTTGAGAACAATGGTGTTGAGGTGTCGTTTCGTGTGAATGACCTGTATAAAGTGTGCAGACTCCTTGTTCTTTGACTGACTAGGCATATTCTGCCTTTTATCCTTTTACTTTGAGTGTTTAAGAGGGCCACTGGGACAGTAAAGCAGAGTCCATCGGAGCCAGACAGGGCCGTGATAGTGTGAGGAGAAGACCAGATCAGCATACCTTTAGAGCCTCAGTGTTCTGAAGGTATGCTGAAGGCTGAGTTATAACCCCTTGGCGGCAGGCACTTCCTGTGTTTCACTGCAAGGCTTTTCTGGTCACTGTTCCAGCACGCCATGTAAAAATAATCTGGAGATAACCTCAAACATTCTTCCTACGTGACTTCCAAAGGCGTATATTGATACTGTATTTTTGTATTTTCATTTTAGCTCACTCTAATCCATCCAGTGCTTCAAATTGACCTAAATGTTGTTCATAAGCTTGAATGCATCCACTGGCCAGCGCTCAGAATAGTGATCGGTGGGGTTCAAAGCCCCTGGGAAGGATTTCACACCTTCCCTGGAGACCCCGACAGGGACACATTCTTCTCTAACCAAACTTAATGAAAGAAAAACATATAGAATCCTGGGGCTTTTAGTTGTCTCTCTACCATGCTCGCATGCTCACATGCTTCTGTACGTGTGTGCTCTCATGCTCTCGCCCGCGCGCACGCGCACACACACACACACACACACATACACACACACACACACACACGCACACGAACACGCACGCGCACACACACACACACATAAAACCACGCCTACATAAGAACAGGGTCTGTTCACCCATATGGGAATGTAAGGGCAGTCATGATAGGATAGGTCACTAGAAAGTTCCATGCAGGTCCTTAGCAACACATAGGCCCCAGGTCCAGCTAGCTGCTAGTATGGCTGGGCTAACATGTTCAGGAGCCTGACAGTTCAGGTACAGGGCAGTGCTTGTGTTGATGAAAAGGCCTGACAACGAGAACCCTGCCCGCCCCCTCATCAGGCCCCCTGTCCTCTGCAGCTCACCGCCCCCACACACACATTCACAGATAAATTACTCGCCCTATTGTCTGAGTGACGTTATCTCTCCTGAGCTGCATATTTGGAAGGATTTATGAGGTTCTGTTGTCCAGATATGAGCTGCTAGTCTGTCTTTAGCGTTTTACTTAATTTTTCCTAGATGAAATTACTTATATGGCATTCAATAGCCATTTGATATGCAGTATGTACAGTAACTGGGAAAACTATAATAGTTTATACATCATAATGCCATTGTTTTATATGAATGTATATCTAATGTGATGTAATTGTACATGCCACTTAATTAACGTAACGTAATGGAGCTCTATTTAGTATTAACCTATTTAACCATTTGTGTGGGTGCTATTTGTAATAGAGGTTTAACAGGAAAACCGTATTTTGGGGGCAAAGTCATCAAACATTTTAAGTTGTTTTATCATATTTGACTTGCGAATGTATACGTTCACTCTTTATGTCCCGGAGACAATCATAATGCAGTTATGGCTCTCTCCCCATTCATTTCAATACAGTCTTCCTAAATAACTGCCCGGAGCATTTCAAAGATGGCTGCCGAGTGGTGAGACTTGCCTATAAGGTCTTTGGTTGTATTTAGTGACTATGTAGCGGCTGCTTGTGACATTGTATTTAGCATAGCCTAGCTGAAGGCGGTGTGTTGCTCGTACCTGTACACGGGCCTCGGTGAGGTCGGTCCTCAGCGCCAGCTGTTCTCTGGCATATACGTCTGGGTAGTGTGTTTTCTGGAACACCTTCTCCAGCTCCTCCAGCTGGTAGCTGGTGAAGGTGGTCCTGTTGCGTCTCTTCTTGCCCTTGTTGCTCTCTCCGCCCTCCCCCTTGTCCCCCAAGGGGCTAGTGAGGTCTGTGCCGGGGGCGGGGCGGTCGGGGGGGCCCTTTGCGGCCTGGTCCTTCATACCCAGGTAGCTGCTGTCCATACCAGGGGATTCAGCTGTGTCTGTCAGGCCTGTGCTGTCTTTATCTGGAGAGAGAGAGAGAGAGAGAGAGAGAGAGAGAGAGAGAGAGAGAGAGAGAGAGAGAGAGAGATGATAGGTGACCAGGTGAACCCATGTTCTTGTTTATGTCTTTAGACTGCAGCCTATTTAAAGATAAAAAGTGAAAAATAATAGTTTTATGACTCTGGCCTGGTATCGACACCATATGTAATTTTTACTGGACAGATTGTGAATGAGAAATGTGATAGATGTACGCAATTTATTGTATTATATAGCAGGAGCAGACAATTGCTTCAATGCAAGGCTGATGTCTGTAATGTATGGTGGGCAGACTTACTGTATGTCAGGTGTGATTGTATGGACATACATGAGTTAAATAAGGAGATACTGTAGGGAAAGCTCTGTGTGCTGTACTCTATGTACACTTCTGTTTATGGTGACACAGAATTTTTTTTGAAATTGATGTCCTTGGTGTCTAGTTGACATAGAAAAAAACATTTGATTTTGCACTAACTGGTTTTATTTTCCAGATAATTACAGTGCTAAAACATTCCTCGTGGCCAAATAAAAAAATAGACCATATCAACATACTGTATGTTTGTCATGTATTTCATTATTTACACATTATTATTTGGCCAAATGTCAACCATGTCAACCATTATCAATTATAATTTAACTAAATACTTTTATTTACACTCACTAGAAGGAATCTATATTATTTACAATGACATTGCTGGAGATATAAAATCAATGTAGAGTATGTTCAAAGGTTGAAAACAAATAATAAAATAATCCACAGCATGATATTGCAAGACACTTCCACTACTAACTGTGGTAAAATTCATACTGTCTGAATTGCTTGTTACAGGAGTTATGCTGCCTACAAGGCATTTATTATTGAAAAATAGAAGATACCTTAGCCAAAGCTGAAGTCTGAAACAAATGTTTAACTTTATATTGTAATCAATCGCTCTATTTTTTTCCTTCTGTCTTTGTTCCTCAGCATCTCCTGTGGCTAAAGTCTGTTTTATGGCTGTTACCTGGCAACAGGTCTGCACATACGGACCCACACACGCATGTGAATATACATACATGATACATATGTGCATACACTTGCATGCCCATATGCCTTTGTATGTGCGTGTACACACATAGACCCATGAATGCACATACACACACAATGGCTGCAGCTTAACCAAAAGGTCAGTCAGCTTACAGATCCACATTTCCATAGCCTTGTCTGTGCCAATACGCCTTCCTATATTGGCAGCTCTCTCTGCTCATAGGCAGAATCTGAGCATCAGCCATATTTCCAACCAACTGTCCAGTTTACGGTGCAGAGGTATGCCCCTGATTAATATACAAGCTCATGTTCATTGTAGCTTTAACTATATGTTAACTATACGTTATCCCTAGGGGTGCTACACTAGCTGTCAACAGTGTGGGGTCACTTAAAAATGTCCTTGTTTTTGAAAGAAAAGTGAATATTTTGTCTATTAAAATAACCTCATATTGATCAGAAACACAGCAGACATTGTTAATATTGACTAATGTACTGTAGCTGGAAACCATTTATAATGGAATATACATGCCCATTTTCAGCAATGATCATCAATGAATGTTCCAATGGCACGTTGTGTTAGCTAATGCATGTTTATCATTCTAAAAGTGTATCATTAGAAAACCCTGACCTTTTTAGACTAGTTGAGTATCTGGAGCATCGGCATTTGTGGGCTAGATAGGCTCTTTAGGAAAGAAACAAATAAAACATTCTCCTGAAACTCATCATCTGAGAAATGAAGGCTATTTTATGTAGTAGGCTCCTCAGGTTAGAGCCAGGAAGTGTACATATTTATATGACTCTCATTGACATTGACAAGTGTTTCAGTCACAATGTGACAATGTTTGACTGGTTCTCAAATGAAGTTCAAAGCTTAACCCTCCTGGCCTCAGGAAAAAATAACAAGGATTGTTGGTGACGTCACTTGTGGTTTTTGAAGTGACATTCTGAAACCTAGAGTTTGGGTTAATGACCACAAAATACGTAATCTACCGATCAGCTCTACAATGCGGCCACAATGGTATACCCACCCCCATAACCCACTTCCCAGCTGTGTCTGTTGACATTTTCATAGTGGGATCCAGTGTTTAGTCGCTGCTATCTTATGATATAATGTTATAGGAAGATACTTGCTTGCACTGGACCCACGTCATACAACGGATGTTGTGACTGTAACTTTGACTTGCTCTTTATGACTGACATGTCTTTTAAGGCTCCAAGTGCTTTTTTGTCCCAATGAAAATATTTTCTAGTTATTCCATATTCCCTGGCCTGCTCCCATGGTCACCATGAGGCTGGACTGGCAGGCTGTTTGAGATCAGAGACTCCCTGCTGATCAAAGTTGGTTGTGTTGACTGTGATTTGGCTGTGAAATGTAAATTATCATGAGATGATCATCTGTTTTTTTTCTGCAGGGCATGCTGCTATTTCATTACTGGATGAGCAAATAATAAACCTAATTTTTCACAAACCTAGAGGGCTGTACGCTGTGACCCCAAAAAAACATGTTTTTTGCTGTGTGTGTGTATCCTATCCAAAAGACTGTTTGTTACTAAATGTTTTACAATAGATACAACCACAGAATGTTCCATTTACACTGAAATGTCTCCAACTGCAACACCTGCTGTACAGCTTGGAGACTTTTCCTTTATCGTTCTAGCCTTTCTTTTAATTAAAAAGGCATTAAATGCCCCATTTCTTATTCAATGTTATGACAATTTATGTACCTATGGGATGTAAGTATCTACATGTTTAGACACTATATGTTGAATTTCTGTACTAAATATTGTAAAATAAATATATTGAGGAATAACAATAGGTTCACCATTTTGAAATATCACCGCAAAAGCACAGGTAAAGCATTTAGTGTGGACACCCATTAATTCAGTTGAAAACAAGGGGTAACATCAAAGTGTAATTTAAATGGCTGTAAAGCGACATGGTGCCTCCCCAGTCTCTCTATTGACTTGGATGGCTGGGGTCAGTTCACTATTTAAAGGAAACACTATAAATTATACTCCACACTGCACTGCAACAGAGAGAGTTTAATAACAGAAACTTGCTCAAACTGAAAAATACACAACCTTTGTTTAAGCATAAATTGAAGAGAAGAGAAATTAAGTGGCACAAATCTGGCTATGGTTTTACTATAATATCTAGATAGGGAACAAGCAACATTGAATGCTAAAGGTAATATTTGTACATCTAATTGAGTTTAATTAACTTAATTATTGCCCTATGTGTAATGGAAGCTGTATGCTCTGAACTCCAGCACACACACACATGCACAGACTCACTAACATGGAGACTGGGCTACTGCGCTGAAATGCAAGTGATTGTGATGCTGTGTATTTGCTTTGTTTTGGGTAAATGTTGACACTGCATATCACGTTGTGTAGAGTGTCAATAATTGAGTGCCATATTGATATCCTTAAGACTCTAAAGTAGAGCACGAATGACACCTCTATAATAGAATGGCATTGATAATGCATGTAGCCTGCCTATTGAATGCATTCAGTTAAACACACCATGCACAAACGCAGGCACTGACGTGCGCGCGCGCGCGCGCACACACACACACACACACACACACACACACACACACACACATAACTGTAGGACACACGCACACGCACACACACACACACTGCCTAAATGAAATACACATGCAAAATACCAACA
>JAODUK010018442.1:0-15580 GCA_027564635.1 Typhlichthys eigenmanni
CCCCCCCCCCCCCCCCCCCCCCCCCTTCATCCCCTTCTGAAGGGCAGCTCCTCTTCCCTAATTGATCTGCGGAGATTTCGGGCTAACCTTGCTCATGCAGAGAGCAACGCAAGAGTACCGGCGCTGGACGGGAGTGGGGGTGGGGAAGATGGACGGCTGCTCTTTATTACACAGCTGATACAGAGTCGGGAACACAGGCGTATGGTCAAGGAAGTGTTCTGCATGAAGCCACTTTTGATATGTTGTTCAATATATTTATTTTAAGTGTTTATTTGGAGAATGTAGTATACAGTGTCTGTTGTCTGAATTACATGGTGTTAAGAGATATGGGAGATGTTGAGAACTAGAGAGAGAGAGAGATATATGAAAGACACACAGAATGGACGTGTAGCCCCCACTGGAACCGCCCAAGTGATAAGCGGAACCATTATCCTGGCGATCGATGCAAGGGTTGCGGTGGGGCCGTGATTAATGTCACCCCGGAGTCAGTGCCGGCCCCTGGGCTAGGCCGCAGGGACCGACGCTGTTCCACCGTTTCAGCACGCTGGACTCACAGACACCCCAATTACTGTACCGTACTGCATCTCCGTGCTAGTTGAGCTCTTACATTTGTTTTTTTTTATTGCTTTGCTTTATTGCTAATTTATCTTTCCTTACGTTTTAGTGTTGTTGTTAGTATGTAGGCTTGTTTAATAAACAATAGCATCTTGGCTCTCTAATATTTATATAAGTTTCAGAATTCGTAATACAAAGCAGTTTTGCCACAAAACAGAAATTGTTCAGAGCCATACTTATCAGATTCAGCGCATGCAGCTATCATGTTTTATTTTTGCATCTGCTAGCCGTACACATCTCAGATGAATTGATTAATCTTCATAATGTTCATGTTTTTGCCTGTGTGATAATGCTTTGTATATTCGGTCATGATTAAGTGTGTTTACGCTGTAGCAAACCCTCACGATTTACCTCTCTGCCATCCGTGCATGGCAACCTGTTTCCATCCATCCATTTCTTATTTTCTACCCGTACAGTCTCCTTCTGTGTCACTCGGCTATCAGAAACCCTCTCTCCTGTCTTCTACGCAGCTATTATTTACAGGATTAGAGTGGTTGAGATCTTCTACCCAGAGTGGGAGAAGACAGACAGGCAAATTACCAGCTAATGGACTGCCGGGCGCTAATATCTAAATCCGCAATCTGCCTGTAATTGCTGCAAAACGCTCTGGGTTTGGTGCTTTACGGGGGGACTTCTAAGCGACTCTGTTGCGCTGTTGCTGCTACACCGAGTGTATTAATACGAGGAGGAACGCGGTGAGAGAAGAGACTAGCCCCCCCACCCCCGTCTGCCGGTGGAATCCCCTAGGCATCATTAATGTCTGCCCTTCACTTCTTCACATCTCAAAAAAACAGAAAGACATCGGAGTGCAGCCGTCCCACAGCCGGCTGCGTCCTTGTCTTCTTCTTCTCCTCCGTCGAGGAGCGAGTGATTAATTTCCTCACGAGATGACATGGGGAGGGAGGGAGGGGGGCCAGGGTGTCGGTGGGGGAGGAGAGAGAGAGGGAGAGAGAGAGAGAGTGTGCAAGCAATGAAAGGTGCTTTATTTGCATTAGCATTCATAATTACTTAATGACGAATCAGATATGGTTCATTGCGACCAAGTGCGGAAACAAGCTGTCGGAAGTCATGTATTTCAATTAGAATACCACTAAAACATGGTCCCCCATGACCGTCCAATATATGAGGCACTTTATTTATTTAGCCGGGGAATTATTATTATGGGGACCGGACGCCCTGGGTCATTGTTCTTTCTCTCCGCTGGAAGACAATGTTCTAATTAAAGGGCCGGCACATAGCAGGAAATCCCTGCCAGGAATTGTAGATCGCTGGCATCACATTATACAGTATGCAGCATAGCTTCTGTAGCCAGGGCAGTCACGGAGAATATGCAGTACGTGTGTTTTCTTTCACATTTGGCTAGATTTGATTCCTTAAATTTGTTTCTGGTTCATCGAATTGCTTGCACTTAACAGTAATGCCAGAAATTACCATAATAATATAATGCCAGTCAGTTTACCTGAAAGATCAGTAGGACATGTCTATTAATAAGCTCTGCATACACATATTATTATATATTATATCGTTTTAGTTAAAAACTGTGGGTTATGAAACAGTTACTTACACATTACCAAAACAGACTGTATTTGACTCAATGTAAAGGTACTGTATGCACTTTACCTCGCCATCCCATAAATAATAAATTGCCAAACGCTCGGTACTTCAACAAGAACAACACAAGTCTTTACCCCGCCAAGCAGTGTTTCCAACTTGGCAACCTGGTCGCTAGGTTTAGCGACTTTTCAGACCCTCTTAGCGCCTTTATTTCTAAAAAGGCGACTAGCGACAAATCTAGCTACTTTTTCAGACCAGGGAAAAGGCAAAAAAGATATAGTGTACTGCATTCACATGCTACTCAAAGTAGTCGCAGTCCAACAGAACCGGAGTCTCTCCCTCTCCTCTCATTGTGTTCAGGCAGTCAGTAGCTTGTGTGTGTGGCCGGCCGGCAGGAGGACGCTGATGTGGTGTATTGAGTTTCAAATTAATGCGCGATGACGCCATCAATATGCAAATGAGCACATGACGTCTTCTGGCGGCTTCTAGTGACTTTTGGAGCTAGTTCTGGCTACTTTCATTGGAAAAGAGTTGGCAACACTAAACTAACTTGGGCCTTTTCTTTCCCCGGTGCAAAAAGTGCCTCCTTAGCAATATCGCTTTTAATCAAGGCGGCCACAATAGAATACCGCGGGAAGCACGTGTAAATAATGCATTAATAACCCTCCGCATCCACGGTACCGCAGGCATCGCATCACACAGGGAGTTTAAATGTCTCCAAGGGATACCTTAATCTAGAAAGTGTTCCGCTATCTGTTCAGAGCCTTGGCTGAAAATATGAGTAGAGGAGGGGGTCCTCCATAATAATAAAATACATTGTTCATACAATGCATTGTTCAACGCTCCCTAGTTTCCTATTTTGGCCGTATAGGGATGATGGTGGTCATTTTGATGGTCAACTCAGAGAGCAGTAAGAATTAATGCTCTGATGACAAAACATTGTCATATACAGTAGTGGCAGATTTCTACCTGAGATTATTACGACTATCAGGGACCTTGTATTGGTGGAATACGTTTTAAATCTACATATTTAGCCAATGTACCCAAATGTATTCAGCCTTGGCTGGACTCCAGGAATGCATCAATAACACATGCTTCACCAAGGCATAGAGAGCTTGTTACTTCCGAATTATGGGACCTTAGTTTGAAAAAATATGTATGGTAGTCAGCGGCGAGAATAAAATAAATATTTTTTTATCCCGTTTTGAATTGTGACACAAAGTACACACGATGCTTGAAACATCAAACGTACAATTATTAATAATTATTTGTAAAACTACAAACACATAGGTGCCATCATGACATTCTCACGCCACAACCCATGTGCTTTAGCAAGATAAGGTTTGCGCGAGGCTAAGTCACGTGCAAAGCCCACCCACCGAGTGAGAGCAGGGCGGCGAGTAGCACCGGCCCGTGTCAGTTGAAACAGAAACATTTCTGGACTTGATTGTAAAACCAGTGTTTGGCACCAGTGGAAACGCAACGAAGATGGACAACGAAAACTGGCTCTGCAACTCTCCGATGGGGATGCCGCTGCTGTGTTGGGCCAAGAGATGGTGATCGGTGTATTGTCCCATGGTCCATCCCTGATTCTGAGGCTCCTGTCCTCACGACAACAATGAAAACAGATGTTTTGTTTAGGCCTTGTGTCCAGACACCAGCAATTTCGGGGGCTGCAAACACAGACTTTTGAAGCCTAGTTCCAGAGTGGAGACTTAGTGGAGGCTCTTAACGTTGTCGAAACGGAGCTCCCCGGGGTCATTGTGTCGTCATCGTATCCCGCCTCACCTCCCGCACAGCTTTATTAAAGTGTAACTGCATCCTAAAATTTGTTTTTTGAGCTGTAAACAAAGTAATAGGATTGATCTGTGATAAGATACACCAATGCTGGTGTCAATATTGACAAAATTCCCGTTTTTATACAAATCTGCATTTTATGGACTGAAAACAGAACTACACGTCATATCAGTTAAGAATCACCCCAGGACCTGGCTGCTTTTCATCCTTACACTTAGTACGCTCATACCTCATCAAATTAAAATGTTAACATTAACGTTAATGACGGTCCCCCTCTCAGCCCCTCCCCTTACTCAGCTCACGTTGTAGTGGGTGGAGTCAGGCTCAGAGCCAGGGTGCAGCTACACTTTAAGTCCAGGTATATATAGCTAGGCCTACACCTGCGGACATGGCTTTGACACAGACAAGTGCTCAGGCTGTTAAAATATTACTAGTTAATTTCTCCTCTTGCTGGCAAAACATTCTAGAACTTAATCTAGCTGTATCGCTATCCTCATATGGACAGTGCACAATTATTGGTTGTCTGTAAAACATTACACCATTTTTTGTGTGTAGTACAATACAGCTGTCCTGACTCAATGGTTACCAAACAAACTTCAAGGAGTGTACTTTGTTCGTTCCCGGCGATGACGTCGCGCAAAAAATTGCTTTCCTGGGCTTTAGAAAACGTAAACAAAAATAAAATAAAATTTGATTTAGAGCAATGTTAATATTTGTTTAAGAGGTGCATGTTTTATAATGGATGTCAATGGGAAAAATAAGCCTTCTGCCCAAAACGTGGTACCGGCACGGGCCACCTTACTGGAAGAGACGCTCGATCATGGGGGCGTGTAAATGGTAAATTGACTGCATTTATATATTATGCATGTATATTTTTCCAAGGTTCCGGCCACTCAAAGCGCTGTGCGAAACAGCCTCACATTCACCTGTTCTTACACACATTCACACTCCGATGGCGATGTCAGCCACGCAAGGAGACACCTGACCACCGGGGGAGCAGTCAGGGTTAGATGTCTTGCTCAAGGACACCTCGACACTTGGTGAGGAGTTTGTGGGATTCGAACCAGCGACTTTTGGATAAACCGCCGTCGCACTTTACCCACTACGGCTGTATTGCACACTTTGATTTGTGAGCCTATCTGGATATTTGATGTCTGTAGTGAGCTTCTGCAGCTTGTAACCCATCCACAGGGAACGTGTACAAGTCGAAAGTTACACCGCTACATACTGGCCTGGTATACATACTGTAATACAATCCATTTTTCTTTTCTATGTGAATATGGAACTCCTCAATGTCGTATGGATGCAAAATATATTAAAAACACAAAGAGAAAAAAAACGTTTTGAAACAGCTGCGTTGTCATGAGGATTCTTATTTGCATTATTGACTCTTTGTCACATCCTTGTGGCATTTACTGTATAAAAAGCACAATGGTCTGACCATTATACATTTACTGTAAACTCAATGTATGACATGCCTGGATATACTGTTGTACTGTACATTACAAATGTTATAATGCTAAACGGTGCCGCCCACTCTGCTCCTATTGCATTCTAACTATCCTGGACTGTGTCTGGTTTTAATGACACATTCAGTGCATGTACATGGACTTGAGTGTCCTGGTTATAATAGGGTTTTTGAGTATCCCTTTTTTGTGTTTGCTTGTTTAAACAACATATCCTGTTGCATGTATACACTTTATCCCAGTTTGACAGCTGCCATGTTAGTGCACAAATAAAATGTTGCCGGCAAAATTACAAATATTTATTATTTATATACAAATATTTTGCCATTTACAACCGGATGTTTGTAGCTCCCTCACTCAAGGTCAAACTTTTGGTGAAACAACACTAGCATAATAGATACAATACTATGTAAAACATTTGCCACCAAATGATGGTATTACACAGACATCAGAAATCAATATACTTTTATTTAATGACTTGCGACATCACCATATCAACTGCCATCCAGTTGGTGTTTGCCGTCAATGGTCTGACGTGTTCCATGTGAACGCAGCTTATCCAAGATACTAACAATTATCATACAAGGGGATATGATTAAAACCTGATTTCTATGTGGTCATGTAAACTGCATATACCAGAGCACGCGATCCCTCAAGTGCCGGAGCTGGGTCGCTGGAATGACCCTCGACGGCCTGGGCCGCCGTCCGCTCATTCGCTGTAGAGCAGGCCGTTTGTCGTCGAGCGGGTTAGATGTAGCCACCGCTTGGCCGCTCCCCTGATCACTGTCCACCGCGGCGAGGGCGTCACTGCCCACCCCCGCGTGATCAGCGACATACACGAGGCGAGGGATCGCATACGAGCGGAGTACGGCGATGCGCTGCGTAGGCTTAAGGGGAGCTGCCGTTATCCTCCTCACCCACTCCCCCATCATCACCTTCAGGTCGGGCTTGAGGACGCCCCTTCCACGGGCAGATCTTGATGCCCAGGTAGTCGACCGGTTTGTCCGCCGTGACCTGCGCTAGTTCAGTCTCACCCATCTTCCACGGCGGGCAGTCGTTAGCCGTGTAGCCCCTCTCTGAACACTCGAGCATGAGCGAGTGGCACTTGGAGGGGTTTACGCGCAGGCCGGTCACGTGGCAGAACGCGTTGAGGACCTGTAAGTTGAGCGCCATACCGGCCCAACTGTCACTTACCAGCACCAGGTCGGCCAGGGCAGTGATGGTGCTCTGCCCCAGGCACAAACCCCTCCCCTTCTCATCCAGGGCCCACAGCAGCGGGTCGACCGCCACGTTGAATTGCAGCGGGGACAGCGGGTCCCCCTGCTTCACACCCACCTCCATCCTCAGCCTCCTCGTCCACCCCGCGCCCGTTCTCACGCGGGTCGTACAGGCCCTGTAGTAGGCCAGTGATGTTACCATGCCGTCAACCCCTCTCTGCTCGAGAGCCGCCGTCAGGTGCCCGTGCGAAACCGAATCAAAGGCAAATTGTTATCGACCTGAAGGTCGTTGGTGGCCTGGTGGTATTGGCCTGAGAGTCGTTGGTGGCCTGGTGGTATTGGCCTGAAGATCGTTGGTGGCCTGGTGGTATTGGCCTGAAGGTCGTTGGTGGCCTGGTGGTATTGGCCTGAAGGTCGTTGGTGGCCTGGTGGTATTGGCCTTAAGGTTGTTGGTGGCCTGATGTTACTGGCTGGATGGTCCTCAGGAGGGTTCTGGGTTAGACCAGCTGGAGGTCTGCCTCTGCCTCTGCCTGGCTCTCCTCCAGCTGAAATCTCAGCAGATTATCTTCCTCTTCGTACCTGGATATGACTTGTGCGGCGCTGAACAGATACCTGACCGGGGGGTGCGACTGAGGCCGCCCACGTAATCTAAGGGTCCCGTCCCGGGGTTATGACCCATGTCCGGGTGGAGGCCGCCCACGACGTGCACTCCGCCACCAGCTGAGTGGGGGGAGCCTCAATCTCCTCACTGGGGCCCTGCACCTCCTTATACCAGGCCCTGCCCTTTCAGAGCCTCTAGGCCCAGCTCTCCTGCTGCTGGGCCAGGCTGGTCCGGACCATCTGGAGGTGGTACAGCAGCTCCATGCTGGCCAACACGGAGCTACTGGTGCTGGGCAGGTCCTCCAGCTGGTGCTCGATGTGGTCCATCTCAGCCTGGGCTTGTCTGGAGGTGGAGGCCTTTGTTCTTAGGACCTCCGCTGAGGCCTTTTCCAGGGCTGCTTCCTTCTCGACCAGGAGGTGGCCTACCTGCTGCTATAGCATCTTGATCTGTGCACACAAATATAAAATGTTATCGTCTGTATTGTTGCACTTGGCTGGGAGATTGATATGGGACTGTGCAACCCTTAGAATCACTTCTGTGCTCATACAAACAAGAGCACATCACATAAACATGATAATAATAAGCAGTGGGTGACAAACTGTGCGGTTTACCGTTTCTACGTTTACGGTGTGCGTAGAACCATATACATTTTACAGTATTGTTGTTTGACGTGTTTGAGAGATGGCTGATTAGGCCTCCTCACACTGTCAGTCTGGTCTTATGTTGCAGTTGCTGTTACAGTTCGTAATTAAATAAATAAATATAAATATGTATATAAATAAATAAGTAGACTGTTCTGACAACTCTAAATAACAGAAGTAAAATAGAGCCAATACTTGACATACTGTGGTTGCTCAACAATTCTAAACACAAGACAATGTTTCCAGCAGTGCTTTTTAAAATGTTTAAACTTTGTTTTAATGTACTTTTTCAATAATTGTTCTAATTTCTTTTTGTTTAATTTAATTTGTTCCCTTCATCCTTTTTTTCAAATGTTTTTAACTGTAAAGCACGTTGAGCATGAAAGATGCTATAAAAATAAAGTTTATTATTATTATAAACAGAAAACATCGGTCAAGAACCGTCATCATCTGAGCTTACCTTCTGTTTTGCCTTCTTCAAGGCAAATTACAGGTTTTGAGAAGTCATGTTGCTACAGCCTTCTTTGGCAGGCTTCTTTTGCTGGGGCAATTTACCTAAGACATTTGCTAAAATGTAGGCCTACTGAAAAATGTTAATATGTAGTAAGGTTATTTGTTACATTCGTGCACAGGTGTGGTGAGCCAAGCCAATTTGACCACTATGGATCAGCTGTCAACTGCTGTTAAGGAATTCTGTGTGGTGAAACCTTGCATATGTGTAGTTAACTCAGAGGGAAAACAGGTTTTAAAGCATTATTTTGGGGCAGTCACCAAACATTTTGAGCGTTTTTCTTATTTTTCAGATTTGACTCTGTCCTGAGGCGTTTCCAATATGGCTGCTGAGTGGGGATACTTATAAAGACTTTGGTTAATACTTGATGTAGTTATAAAGAAGGCCAACACCTGTCTGAAATTGCACCCTTGCTCACTCATTCCTTATTAGTACATATTTAATTCTATATTCGGTGACTACACTATAAAGGAAAACTGACAACTGGTACATATTCTGTAAGTAAGACGTAAAACGTAAAGATCTTGTAGACATTGTTACATAAACTTACTTGTATATTGATTTATTATTATATATTTTACAGTTTGCAGTTCATCAATAAATATATTCCTCTTGTGTCATATTGACTACAATTTTCAGTGGCACAAATTTGTCATTAAGCTTGAGCACTTAAAATCACATTTCACACGTTAATATAAAGTACTTACAATTAACATAATACCTTAGTTATATGACTCTATAACACTTCTCAAAATACATATTGCAAAGATAGTCTTTATGCATGTACTCTACATACTACATGTTTTAAATACAGTTATTGATCCTGAAGAGAGCTAAGGACCTCCTGTAGAGGAGAGCTCCCACAATAGGTAACAGTAATAGAAATTTCCTTTATAATTTCTAAATTGCATCTCATATATTAAAGTAAGCCTATATTAAGTTTATAAAAAAATATAATGCTACATAAAAGATGCTGTTTGTAATTTTTGTTATTGTAGTTTATTTTAAAAAACGTTAACGTAATTTACATTACATTAGAGAAGAAGGTTGCTATCAAACGAATTACAGTAATGTACTGTACTCTTAACCTGATATGCCAGAGAGGGTTCACCTGGAGAGCCGTACATTGAAACTGTTTGTGAATGGCAGCTAAAAAAATACTTGTCAGTTGACTTGTCACTGATGTGTCACTGACAGTGGCGTCTGTCAGTGACACATCAGCCTGGGCCTAAGAGTAGAGGGTCTACTGCCTTGGACTTTGCATTGTTGTCCTGGGTGTTCATGTCTCTCTTGAACTTGGTTCTCCAGTGATGACTGTCAAAGCTGTCGGTAAAAAAAAAAAACATCACCCTTGCTCACTCGTTCCCTATTAAGTGCGCATATGTGTGTATTCAGTTATATTGTATTGTATATTCGCTATAAAGGGAAACTGATTGAAAACACTTCTCAACATGCATATTGCCAAGATAGTATGTACAGTATACGGTATACATCTATTGTTTTTAAATACAGTTATTGGTACTGAGGAGAGCTTTGTCAGGACCCAGACGAGAGCTCCCACAATAGGTTACCTGTTAAACGTTGGCGAACAAAAGCGTTGTTGTTTAAATGTCCGGTTTAATTTCTAAATGTATAACGTGTAATAGTGATAAGATATATTTTGTACATTTCGTACAAAATACATTGCTACATTAAAGATCATGTTTGTCATGGTTGTTATTGTAAAGTAAAAAAAAAACAATGTAATTTACACTACTACAGTAGTGCACTGTACAATTTATAGCGGTCTATTTTGCTATGTAGCGTTAACATTTAACATTACACAAAACATAAGTTCACTGTATCTGAATGTAAATGGTTTGTCGTGTGTGAAAAGTCTAAAGTACACATTTATTTATTTGCGTTTGCAGTCAGTGGACTACTTGCATTTGCCAGGACTACCTGTTTAGCTAACACTGTTTTGCCTGCCAACACCATGATTATTTACCAACACAATTACATCTACAACTGCCAGTAAGTACTTTCACAAAATAATTTACAAATAATAGTTAAATAACAGCGTTCATGTGAACATTTGACAAATTGTAGTTAAGCAATTCCTTCCTGCATCAGTCAGGTTACAGTACACTGAAATAAGGCATATCTGAAGCTGGAAATGTACAGTAGCACCTCCATGCTCAAGGACATACTATAAGGAACTGTGATGGGATTTGAAACCTTGCTGGCCTCTCCAGCTGTAAAACAGTAAAATTCTACAATTGAATTTGTGTTCATTTAGCATTGTCACAATATTGCTCATGGATAAACTGATATACATTAGCTGATAGACTGGACCCAAACAGGCACAACATCAAATACAGATTTAGAAGTCAACTCAATGTGTTGGATAATCGACCGCCACTCATGCACCTATCATATGTTTACGTGTTCCATTAGCTGGTTTTACATGGACACTTTTTTGTCTTTCCGAATGGAATCTTTCCGATTGACGGTTTAGGGTTACCTGTTTACATGGGATGTCACCTAATCGGGTCATGGAACAGGTTAGACTACCTCTCTGCGTCGCCTACAGTACGTAATGTCTCTAGGAGGACGGGAAAGTACGTGAGCAAACTATAGTTTGCTTGTGTGTGTGTGTGTGTGTGTGTGTGTGTAAACTTGAATTGTGGATTCCTAATTTGTGCAATGTGCGTTCAAATGGCCCAAACACAATTACCCTGCACTCACACACAGCGGATACAGTCCGCTACAAAGCCACAGACCTTCATTAATTTCAATGAGTGCCGGGGACGACTATGGGCGACAGTGAGCGTCAAAACGGTCGGCGAGTTGGCAACTGGGAATCTTGACCAACATTGAACTTTATTCACATTTTCAGTGACGTGGCGTAGCGGCTAAAAGGAGCACAGATTGCTCTCATCTTGGCGATCGAAAATGGAGGAGAAACTGTGCTTGTTAATTTACCGGGACATACACATGTATTTATAATTATGGAGGGTGGAGGCAGGTTTTTGAGGTTGTCTTTATCGCTTGTGAGTTTATTATTGCATTGAATGCAGAACCAAGCTAATCGCAACAAAACTTACACATAATAACACCATTCATTGACTGGCAATGTAAAAAATATCTTAATGTAAGCTATGTTGTATTAATATTATTATTGCAATCATGTTATATCCACAGTGTTTACATAACTACAGGTTTACCTACATCATTTACGCAGTTTGTTCATGAGTTTGTTTATCCCGTGCATGTAGCAAAGCAGACACACAAAGCGTACCTCTTTGAGTGACAGGACAGACACGCCCACCAGCGACGGCTACAAGGCGACCTGGCCAGCAATAATATCGCTGGCAGTGTGAGTGCAGGGTTCCCCCAGAAGCTCCACCCCACACATTGAAACACATTGAGAAGCAAAGGGCATCGTTGAGAAGCAAAGGGCATCGTTGTTCAGCGGTGTTCGTCACTTTATGTTCCTATTTTTGGAGCCTGGGCTGTGTAGAAGTACTGGATCATTTTTTCACAGAACACAAAATTAGCAGAATGAGGAGATAGTTTGTGACTTTGAGTGTATTAGTTTACAATAGCTGACTATACCTTTTAATCCTTCTCAAATCTGATGTGAAACCAGCATAGGTGCCCCCTTAAGAGGAGGGAGGGGGGGTCTGTCATCGCAGGGGGGTCCAATGGAAGCTCTCTGCCAGCGTAAAAGCCATTTAATGACTGGATTTCCGCCCCATTGCCAAGCTAGCATGTAATCGCTTGATGGCCAGCCCAGCCTCTGTGCCAGGGCTTAGAGAGGAGAGCCTGGCTTGGCTTTTCTGCCCCTCCACTCTGTTTCGGTGCTTGGCCAGGTCCCGTGCCGAGCAGAAATAGCCTCAGCGGAAGCTCTCTTAGGTCCCCGTTAGGACAGACGGAGCCGGGGCTTTTCACACCGAGCAGGGGGACGAGAATGAAACGGTCCCTTGTAGCCGCAGCAAGCCGGGGAATAATGGGGTGATTGTTCCTCTCTGGTCGACCCTGTAAGAATCACTTTACACACACGCGCATGCGCACAAACGCGCACGTTCACGCTAAAGACAACACATTTTTTCTGAATTGCACACATTGAATAGCTTTGTGTGCTCAAATCACTTCGGAATAATAATTTCCCTCCCCTATTTTTTATGGGAAGGCGGGGTCAGGTGGAGGCTGTCACTCATTGGCTGGCACTCACCTGCCCGCCGTCGACCTTAGAACCCTTAAAACCGCCACACGCGGGCGGCCATTGTCTTTGGCCTGCCACTTTGACACAAAGCAATCTGGGAAAAACTGGTGTGGTTTAAACCGAAAGAAGAAATAGATGTATGGTAATGCCCTGTCCAGCTGTAGATTGGGGGTTTGGTGGGAAGGGGAGGGGGTTCGCTGTCACAAGCAAAACACTTTCCAAACGGACCCAGAGAAAACGGGGGGGAGAGAGAGGGGTAAGGCAATACATCAATCAATTAACAATTACCCCTGCCGCTAATCAGCTGTCCCCCTGGCCCCCAGTGTAGGCCAGGCCTTTTGTAATCCCGTTGGCAGCATCAATTAAATTCCTAAGGTTAGTCTATTGAATTCCCCCCCCCCCCCCAACCCCTTCCCAACCTTCCCCGTCCTCACCCAGATAGCAAGAGATGTGGTGTAGGAGGAGAGATTAACTGTAGGCAGAGATTTAAATGGCGTACATTTATATATATATATATACACACACACACACTGTGTGCATTTTGATGTTGACTGAGTTGAAGGGTTGATATGCTCTGCTGTGAAGCAACATAATTGTATGTGTATTCTGATTGTCCTTTTGAAGAATTCAAAGCACATACACACAAACTGATTGTGTGTGCATGTTGAGCATCTTTATAAGGACCTGTGTTCAATCCAAAACGACATTTGAATTTGCTGACCAAACTATTTGCCCATCATTAGGTACAGTATATGCATAATTAATCTCATTCCCAGTAACAAAGCTCTGAAGAGCCATACTAGTCTTATAGCCGAATATTTAATTGGTTGCTGTTTATTGCTAGCCTCAGTTTGATGTTGTCACCAGAATCAGTCTGGAGATCTTGGAAATCTAGGTGTTTCAGGCCCGTAAACCTAGTGTTGCCAATCTGCATCGTAGTATATCTACGAGCGTGGTTTAGGTGACGTAGGCAACTTGAAAACAACAAGATGATGCAATGGGCCTTTAGCATCGGTTTTATTAGAATTTAGTAGGCTTTTCTCAATGGAAAATATGTTTTCACTCTTCTGACTTTTGTACTGCAAGAGTGGATAACAACGCTGCTTGACTGCTGGTTCACAGATTCGTCCAATGACATGCAAAGTATGTACGTTGATGTCTGTGTCTTAACAGACACAGACATCTGGTGTGTCAGTCTAGTTTATTGCCAGCCACTACAACAAACCTATTTGTAATATAAAGCAGGATCGGTGTGAACCCGATAGGGTGCTGTAGACAAGACAAGGCTTCCCTACTGTGCTCGCGTTTCCTGGAGTGAAACTTTGTAGCTGGCCCTTACCCTATGTGACCCAATAGGGACTAACATTTCATTAGCCAAAGTTCCTCCCTGAAATAATTATGGTGTAAATCTAGACAGTCAAGTTTGTCCTTGGGGTATGACATCATTTTGGGATTGTAACTAATCATCTCTGACTTATCCTCCCACTCGTAGTCAGATAGCCAATCAACACCAGCTGAAACGGAACATTCAGCTCGATGGGAGAATAAGTGACAGTTGGAAATATGGATGTCACAATACCAGAAATGTAGTAGTCGATACTAGAGACCGACATTTCTTTTGGAATTCCCGCTGGACGGGAAACAAAATAATTACTAATCACGGGATTGGGATGGGACAGGAAAAAAAGTCAGTGGGAGTGGGTGGAACCGGGAATCGTAATAACACTATGGCGCACAACTTTACACACAAATACACAACATACATAAAATAACTATGGCTTGTGATCTGTACTGTTTTTTTTTTCTTTTCTCTCTTACTCTGACAGACTCCGGTCAAAAAACACAACACAGGAGTGGGAGAGAATGGGAGTCCATTTTTTGGGCCGAAAAAGATTTTAATATATATTGTGTGTATGTGTGTATATTTATGTATATTATAAAATATTCACATCTACTTAAATGAGGCTCTAACTGTGTATGTAGCCTATATTACCAGTTATCAGTTATCAATTTGTACAATAGGTGGTGTAGCCTATACAGTGAATTGTATTAGCTGTGTGACGAGCAGTGGCAAAATGGACACAAGGCAAACATTGTGTGTGGTGTACACACAGATACACATTCCTAAATCACAAACAGAACGAGCAGCCAATAAAAGCAGAAAATGCATTTCAGGCTTTTGCAATGCTCCCCCCCCCCCTTCCCTCCCCCCCCCCAACACACACCCCAAAAAAAAGGCACACCATCTAGTCTGGGCAGGCTGTGTGTGTGTGTGTGTGTCGGGAAAGGGACGAGTGTGCGACGGTGCATGAACGGGCAGATTTTCCGGTAGCGCAAGCCTGAGATGGGCTCCTGCCTTCCTCCGGTGAGCTACCCCACCCCCCTCCCACCACCGCCCCCCCACAAACACACACATCCACATCATAGATTCCCTGCGGAGAGCCCGCCCCCCACACCCCGTCTCTCTCACACACACACACACACACACACACACAAACTCCCCAGACTACTCCACTGCCGCAGGACGTTGGTCACCGCGGGGGTGTCGTCAAAGGGATGGATGGGCGAGTGGGAGAGGCAGTATGGGAGAGGTGGAGAGAGTGATTAGGGGCTCGAGGAGGAGGAGAGAGAGAGGGGGGGGGAAGTTGCTCGACCAAGGAAGGATGAGAAGACAGGTTGGACACAAGGCAGAGAGAGAGAGAGGGTGGTAAACAGAGAGCGAGAGACAAACAGATCAACCGAGACAGAGAGAGAGAGATTGCTCGCGGCTGATTTCTCCACACACAAGCCCATCTGTACGCCGCCTGGGGTGAGACGGCATCGCTGCCCTACATCTCCCCCCCTCTCCTCCCCTTCCAAATGACGGCGCGAACTGCAGACACCCCCAGCGCCACGGGACGCCAAGTGCAATCCCGCGAATCCCTGGCCTTCGCCTATTATTCCACACAAAGCTCTCTCTCTCTCTCTCTCT
>JAODUK010018453.1:0-26377 GCA_027564635.1 Typhlichthys eigenmanni
GTGAGGGCGTGAGGCACTGGGGATGTGGGCAGTCTCTCCGGTCGTCCTACACCGGCGAGACCAGGGAAGCGTTACACCACGTGTCAATTAGGCGGATTACAATCCTGCCAGCTTCCTCCCCCCTCTGTTCCTTAGTGCACAGTCAACAAATCAACAGTAAACAAAAAGGGACGGCCATCTTCTACAGTAGCAGAGGATGATGGCGGCGGCAATTTAAAAGCGATTCTGCTTTTGTTCGCTCTCGCGTCTCTTCTCTGGCTAATCATCGTCCATGAGACATCAAGAAGCACGCCATTAGATCTTAGCTTCTGAATCAGCCACCTCATACAGTTTGAGGCAAAGCTTTTCCTCCAGCACAAATAAACCCACCAAAAATCCAATATTACTAAAATGACACAGTTTTTCGTTTGAGGAAACTCGTCACATTTTGAATTAAATGAATTCTCCCTGTGTAAGTGTTTCTCATTTTGGAGATGAAAGCTCTATTAACATCCCTCAATCACTGGTCTCTCCCCATCTCTCCCCCACCTCCCTCCCTACCGTGTCATTACTCTTGCAGTATTCCAGTCCCCCATCCACCATCCCAGGCAGCGTAAACTGGGGGATTGTGTGATTTATTTATGTGAGAGGCGATCAGGAGGACGACTGTGTGATAATCCGACACACTAGATTACGGCCTAATCTCTAATCTCTCCGGTCCCTCCTCTGTCCAGAGACAACCTCTCTCCTCTCTCACAACCGCAACTTTAGCTGTGACCCCCCCCCCCCCCCACCACCACCACCTTCCTCCCCCATTATTTGGTTTGAGGTCTTCCCGGCAAAAACAATGGATTGTCACGACGCAACTCTCCCTTTTGGATGCCGCTGTGGGTTCTATCAGAGGATTTAGCTGCCGACGAGGGCATTAATCCAGAAAATGTGAGGATTCATCAGCGAGAGTTGCTTTAGGGGACTCACACGTTGCCTAAAATGCAGACAGTTGCATTTTGGATCTTACTTTCACCGGTTAAGCACTGAAACAAGACATCCAACAGAACCCAGTGTAACATTCGTCTGCATCCACCTAGCCATGAAGGTTGCTGTGCCCTGCCTGACTCTATGGCCCAGAACACTCTCAATTAATGTCCAATATCACGTGGGGTTAAATTGGCGTTAGTTAATCCTCGGGCAAACGTGTGGAACGGTTATTCCAGTCACGTATTAGCTAAGGGGGAACGTAATTAACCAATTATCTTACCTAACAAATGAGTGAGTAATCAGTTCAGGGCTGATCACTGGACTGATGCCGCTCTATCATAACAGATCATTCTTGTAGCCAAAGCGTGCTACAGTATGTATGCAGGCCAGGAGCATAATCCAATAAAATACGATATGAATTTGTGCAAGTGGATATAAATCTAAACGCATTCCAATCATAATGTTTAAACATTCATATTTATATTTCCGGAGGAATTTAAACTCGATACTCTAATATTATACGTGGTACTGTTCAACTGACGCTGTCAAAATTCAGTTTGATGCCGTGCTTACAAGGCTAATATTGTTAGACGAAAATGTGTATAAAAGAAGAAATGTATCTTTATTTAACGAAACACTGTAGTCAGCTCTGTTTCTCATATCTTTGAGCCTGCGTGCCTGTGCATGTGTGTATGTGTGCGTGTGTGTGTGTGTGTCAGAACAAAATAAAATCTTGAAAAATGTTGAATGTCTGTCAGACTAGGATAGGTATTTGTGTATGCAGAAGGACATTCTTCAGCTGTGAATTTATCTGTTCATTCAGCCTCATTGTTGTTAACTTGTCTGGGATAAAATATAGGTAGACACAAACCAACAATTGTCACAAAGCAGTGTGCGGAACACTTGTAATAAGCAGTTGCTTGTTTAAAGTGTTGCTATTCTGTTTGTGCTATTTTACACAGCGCATATTGACTCTTTTTGTCTACCAAAAGCTGTGTCGCCCTCCTTTTTCTCACAACACAGCTCGACAGAAATGGTTTCATGTTCCAACTTCAAGCGCCGCATGTCTGTGTTACCACTTCAAGCAGGTATGTGCCACCGTTCACAATGTATTTAAGACCAAAGCATCCTTAGTGCTGTGTGTTTACCTGCCTTATTTGTGTGTATGTGTGTGTGCGTGTGTGCGTGTGTGCCTGCTCACCTCTGTCCCCGGCATGTGTGTGTTCGGGGCTCAGCGCGTCCAGGGGGTGCACTGTGCTGGTGGGTCTGGCATTACTGTCTTCCTGCTGGTGGTCAGCTGAGCTCACACCGTTCTCAAACAGCTGGTTCTCCCCATGACGCAGGTGCCAGGTCAACCCTAACAGGTGGACCACTGCACACGCACACGCGTGCGCACACACACACACACACACACACACACACACACACAGGCAGCCAATCAGATGCGGTGGGAGAGAGAGGAAAGGAATTGAGGGAAGACGGATCATTATTCCTGCCATTCACATCGTACACATCCTCGCTGTGTTTATGTGCTTATTAGTGCTCAGCGAGGCGACGGGCAATTAACACATATACAGGGGAGGAGAAACACACGCGGGCACACCAACACACACACTACTGAACGTAGTGTGGCAGAGGTGGGCAATTAAGGGAGATCTTCAGAGCCTCAGCCCAGGGCTGGTATTAAAGCGCTAACACACTCTTTTATGCATGGCTAATGACGCTTTGAACGCTGTCGCCGATTCACAATCCATATGGGCCTTTTAAAAAACAAAGGGTAGGGGAGGGTCCGTGACAGCCCCCCCCACCCCCACCTCCTGGTACTCACTAAACCCCTCAACCCGCACACCCACCCCATCACCCGTAAAACTATTTACAGGGACAGCAATCCAACACGCTGTTAAATAAAAACAACCAACACCTGTTGTTAATGAAATTAATTAGTGTCTTGCCAGCACGCCAATAAAATTTCCAGTAAAATACTGAAAAATATAGACTGATAGTTATATCGTTAGATATTTTTGTACACTGACATCCCTTTCATTTTCTAGTTAAAAGTAACTAAAAAGGCGATGCCCCTTTGTCGATACAGAGACCAAAGCAAATGAAATAAATCATTTGGCGTTTCTCTCCCTTATTTTTTTCCCTCTTCTTTTTCATTCCCCAACATTCAGCACATCAAACAAGCATGGCGAGCCACATCACAAAGTTAACTATGCACTGGTGACAGTTAGTGGAAGGCTACTGCAGGCAGATCAAGGTAAGAAACTTCTAGCTCGCGCGACTTCAAAAGCCTTAACTGTCTCCTTTCTGTCTGCTGATTGCTGACACCACAAACATCACTTGACATGCACTTGTGAGGTGCACACAAAATGGCTGCTTAACCAACACATTTACAACCGCTCAACATGACCAAGTTATGTATAACTACCAATTGTACACATAAAGCTGCTCATAACTGTTTTTTTCTTCCTAGCTGATGAGAAACACTGTATCTAATTAAAACTCTAGATAGTTCAAAGCGTCTCACTGTCACTTTTCATTGCAGTGGCTTAAAAAAAAGGTTTGCTCTTTGAAAAATATAGAAAATGTGTGATGAGCTCTGCGAGTTGAAGCCGATTTGGTCCCATGCTCCAACTGTGTAATCTATGGGGATCAGCAAAAAATCACAGTACTTTTCAACTTCTGACAAGCCTTGGCCTCTGTTGGTTTAACTATCTACTCAGGCACAATATGAGCTCTTCAAAGCAGAAGACTGACGCTTACCAGAGCCACAAGGGGGACGTCATGCATCATTTAGTTCAGACTAATTGAACTGTCAGTCGGTGACGAGAGTAGACATGGACACACACACAGGCTCTTGACTCCGGCGTGGGAACAAGCCATTTCAAAAATAATTTCCACTGTACTTTGTCTTTCTTTTTTTTTTCATTTTCATGTGGAGGGATTTTCTCATTAATATGTTTCTGTGAAATTACTTGTGATGACACACTCTAATGTCGGTGGAGAAAACAGCGACTTGTCGCCACGACAATGAAGTTCGCTAAATTATGTAATTTTTTGTTTGTCATTTCGTGGTGCTTAAATGGTGCACGAATATCCACCTCAGGTAGACGGCTGGTGTTAGCATCTCCTGTCACTTGATGGGAAGAATTAATGAAATATGCAGAGAGACAGAATTAGAGAGAGAGAGAGAGAGAGAGAGAGAGAGAGAGAGAGGGAGAGAAGCTCACAGCAGAATGTACCGATGTCTGTCATTATCTCAGTTCATTTAACACAGATAGACGCAGAGGAAATTCTGTGCGGGCTTCCTTTTAAAAACCGCTGCCCATTATCAGGGAGCCTTCAATTGGGATGAAAGTTTCTCCGGTGAACACAGTGTTTGTTTTACATTCTGCAGTGGGGTGGAACGGCCCATCTGGGCTTCATAAATTAGACTGTGGAAGAGTGCTCAGTGAAGGATGAAAAAGTTCTCCCTGAAACGATACGCCGTATACGTTATACGGTATTTCCACCACTGCTCAGATGCTCTTCCCGCCCTCACCACCACCTTCTCCACCACCTTCTCCACCACCTTCCACTCGTTTGAATTGCTTCTGTGTGCAGCCCTCATCAGCGGTCCTCATTCTCCTACTCGACCACTCTATCCGCCCTCAAGAAAAAGCTCTTCATGTCCTCCTCCTCAACAACCCTCCACCCCCCCATCTCTCTCTCGCTGTCTCGCTCTCTCTCTCTCTCTCGCTGTCTCGCTCTCTCTCTCTCTCTCTCTCTCTCTCTCTCTCTCTCTCTCTCTCTCTCTCTCTCTCTCTCTCTCTCTGTTTGTGTCTCACCATTCCACGGCTGTTGACCTTTTACAAGAACACTTAGCATTCGTGTACGCGAGCGTGAAGCGGAGCACGGAGGGATAAGAAGACCGAAATGTGATGAGGTGTGTGTGTGTGTGTGTATGCATGCGTGTGTGTGTGTGTGTGCGCGTGGACATGAACACTCGTAAACGCACATAAGTATCTGCATGTGCACATGCATACAGTGGGCACACGCTTGACACAAACTACTGTAGCCCGCTGTTTCAAACGCAAGCACACCTACCGCTGCCTTATCATTTTGGTACACACACACACACACACACACGCACACACACACACACACACACACACACACACACGCACTGTGCATACACAACCTCCGGCACAACATTTTTTTTTTTTGGTTACTTTTCCAGCTGTGAAGAGAAGACGTATGGATGTCACATCTTTATTGTGACTGTGATAGATGATATCTGTGGACCGGCAAATTCTGTTCTTCCCCAGGGCTCTCTTGGAAAGCAGGTTTAAAGTGAAGAGACTGTTTCAGCTGCTGCCGTACGCGCCGTTGATAACGCCTCGCCTTTGTTGTCGTCGCTTGTTGGTGCTCTCAGGTGTGCCCGTATTAAACCGAGATAATTATCTCTGGGCTCCGATGAGGGATGTTTTAGATGTTATAACGGCAGGAGAATAAAGCAAGGTACGATAAATGAGCGTGGGGAAAGAAAATATCTATATCTGCTGTATTTGCATGCCTGTGTGTGCGTGCGTGTGCGTGGGGAGCCTGGGTTTGCGGAAGCAGTTAAACCGGGGTGTGTGTGTGTGTGTGTAGCGGGTCCTGACAAGCCTCGGAGAACACAAAGAGAGAGATTGACTGTGAATATACTGCCTTATCAATAACCATTAGAGCCAAGGTAGTACTGCAGTCGCTTAAAAATGATTTATCAATATTCTCGGACGCGAGGAAACAAACCCCGAGCGTAACCAGCGAGCTCACCCCTCTCAGGCAGATGCCGCTAAACGCTGCCTCTACCGAGTCTACGTTCAGGCGTCGAGCATGTTCAAAAGCATCGTCTGCTCAGTTATTTTTCGAGTGGCTCGGCAATGTACAGTGAGCAACTGCTGGTGTAAAGCCCTGCCTGGCTCGGCGAGCCCCGAGATAAACCCCAAACCCCTGAAGAGACGTGAAGAAAGGGTAGAGAGAGAGAGAGAGAGAGAGAGAGAGAGAGAGAGAGAGAGAGAGAGAGAGAGAGAGAGAGAGAAATAGAGGGATGGATGGGGAGAGAGAGAAGAGACGAGAGAGAGAGAGAATGAGAGGACAGAGCGAAAGGGAAAAGGAAGGCCTATTGGGAGGGTGTGTGTGTGTGTGTGTGTGTGCGTGTGTGTGTGTGTGTGTGCGAAGGGGAGCGACGGATAAAACAAATCTATGTCTTAGTGGGTGTGGAGGTGCACTGCCGTGGGGTCCGCCTGCCCTCCTGGCTCCCCCGCCTGACGCAGGGGAGGAGATGGAGTGTTTTTCTCACACTCCTCCGCAAGACCCCTGACAGCTGCTAATACTACTGTCATGGCTGTCAGTGTGGTGGGTGGGTGGGTGGGTTTGGGTGCGCATTAGGGTTTAGAGTGTGTGTGTGTGCGTGTGTGTGCGTGTGTGTGTGTTGCGTGTGTGTGTTTGTGTGCGTGTGCGTGCGTGTGTGTGTTACACACATTTGCCTTCTTAACGTCACATGCCTGTCTCGTCAACGTGACCTTGGTAATCTGGGCGGGTAGCAGAGACGGAGGGATAAAAGCGGGGGTTGCCGTGGCGACTCGCTTCTCCCACTTGGCTGGCGAGCCCGACTACGCTCCCCGCTACGTCCACGCACTCATTTATTTCCCCTGTTATTCTTTCATCTGACATAACGCCTCCTCTGCTGCTCTTATCTGCCTCCAGCTCTCCTCTCCTCTCCTCTCCGCCTCTGTCTTTGACTCCCTTACTCCGTCCTTGTCTGAGAGAAAGCGCGGAGAGAGAGCTGAGTCACAAGAGCGACGCCGGCGCCAAGCGAACAGGAAATCAGTGCCATGTTAGATAGATAGCCCTCAGGCAATCATGTCTGCCACCTTTGAGAGCTAAAATACAGCAGTGGCTTTCGACTGCCTTTTACAGTCACGCACGGTGACGTCCTGTGCATCTCAACCATTGTGCGGACGTGTGCGTGTCGGTCCGACTCGGTGCGTCATTGTGCGTGTTGTTGATGTGTGTACACCTATTGAGTTCATTTTGTGTGCATGCGTGTGCGCGTGCACGCGTGTGTGTGTGCCTGGTGATGTATTTGAGCTATCAAGGCTATTTTAGTGAGGCCTGTCTGACCTTCTGGAGACATTTTACCAAAGGGCTCTCTCACCACTCACAGACGTCTGACCAAAGCCTGTCTGACCATTTAAAGCAATTTGACCAAAGGGTTCTCTAGCTGTTAGTTGGCAGTTTTAGCAAAGGTTAGTGAGTTTCTTAGCACTGCATCAGAGGACCAAAATAGGGGTCTGAAAACAAAGAGAAAGTGGACCAATCGATACAGTTCCCAATGAGGCATGAAGGGACTGGCTGAGAGGGGGTAGATACCTCCAGCAGGTGGACAGACACACGCACGCACGTGCACACACACAATTACAGTACGGTTCTGTACTTATACTGCGGCTCTAACATGGAGAAACACAGACTGTATTTAGACTGTATGCCCCCAATCATCTCTTTGTCCTCTCATTCACTACAAGCCCATATTACTGTACTGTATGCCAGGAGCGTGCACACAGAGTGCATAGTCAAAAAGATTTTACGATGAGCTATAATTAAACATCACATTTTAAGAAAAGGTCTGCTGAGACAAGACAGCGGCAGAATAAAAAGAGCAAAGCACAGTGGAGAGCACAGCGCCGCCGAAATGCGAGTGATTGAGTCATTATGTGTGACCGTTTGCTCGAGTCAAACTGGGCTGTGGTGAACCAGTGCACTCTTAAAAATATATATCTTTCCAATGAGGCTTGGTAATGCTAATGGTGATGCTAATGCTAACCCTATTGCCAATGTGAATGCTACCTCATCAGACGCTGACTGCCTTGGCTTGCCAGCTGCCCTCCGTCAAGGAAGGAAGCCTGAAAGCAGGGCAGCCGAGCAACCATCTACGCAAATAATCTTCCACTGGGAAAGAGCAGCAAGCCATTAAAACCAGGACGAGCTGTAACTTCAGCAAGCCTCCCTGTGCTCCACTGACCCTCCAAGGAAGCTTGGCACACCCACACAACATTGCATGTGTCTCCCACCCAACACCTGCTAGGAGAATAGATTGCAGTCCGCTCTGCTATTCAGAGCATGCTGGTTATCACTGCCAGACAAAAGTAGTTGCACAGAAGATCCTTATAACCCAATCAACAACTACTATTAGGCTACCTAGTCCATCCTATTTATCGTGACCTAGAATGCTTCCAATATTCAATTACTGAAGGCATAATAATACCAACTTATATACAACATACTGGATACACAGATATTGTTGTGTTTCCCCATGCAAAGATGTTCTGTTCCATGTATACCATTCACTGAATCACAATACCACTTGAATAGTGAAGTATTTTTAATTTCACTAAGAATTACACCAAGAAAACATGTTGCTGTTTAAAACCTTTACAGAAAGTGTCACTGGGGATAATGTATTGCTAAACAACTTGAACTATTATTTCAGGGTAAAGGGCCAAGGCTGTGTCTGTATGGCTATATGAAGTGTAATTTCCAATGTGATTATTTCATTGCAGCATGCTGCTGACTTCAACTGCGTCAGAAGCCTCGGTTGCCATAGCGACGCTGTTCTTTCAGAAGTGACACGTAACGCTCTCTCCTCATATTTGCTTCAACAAATGAAGATCGCTACGGTTAGCCCAGTGTGGTGTGCGCCAAACACAGACAAAACAGGTCTGAACGGTAAACAGCGGCGAATGCTGTCCATGTGCTTCACAGAGCCACGGCTTACAGTACACAGCCGAACGGCCGACACCCAAAATGAGTTCCTACTGACGTCGTGAGCAACAATAATCGTGAGAGATTACAAATACAATCTTTATCTGTCCTCTATCTCTCCTTAAAGGCTCCGGCAGCTCTCGTAATGCCCGCTTCTCACGAGCAGCGTGTTGTGCTTAATAACAAGCTACAACTGCAGGAGGGAGGGGTGCGGAGGGAGATGTAAACAAATTAACCAAGCTATTCACAGCCAATGCAACACCAAGGGAAGGGGAGGGGGGTGGGGGAGTGGAGAAAGAGGGCACTGTCTTTACCTCTTCACAACAGGGACTAGTGCTGCTTTATCTCTCCAATCATGTGCAGTTCTGTTGTTGTGCTAATTGGAAAAGCTTAATTTGAGACGCAATATCATCACCTCATTATTTGCTGGGTTCATTTTCTACAAATGAATGAATCAGTCACCGGCGCCATGTTCATAAAGTCTAATTTAACATTGATTTTTGTTTTCCATGACAGTCCATATTCTGCGATGATGGAGATAATAAAAACATTAGTCCACAGGTACTGCCAGCCAAGTTACACTAATCAGCATTACCACGCATCTACAGTAGCATTTTCGACTTATATGTGCCTCATTACTATGAACAGTAGCCTATCGTTATTGATTAAAAGCCTTAATGTTAATAATAGTTAACACCAACCACTACCATCCGATGTATGGATCATTGTTTTACTAATTCACGAGAATGCCTTGAAAAAGTACGTTTGTGAAAATGCATCCAAAAAGTATCAGCCATCTCTCTCTAGGGCATTAAATGTGACTGGCTGGAGCTGTTGTGGATGCTTGCTGACATCTGCAATCTGCACTCATAAGAACCAACCATAAGAAGTTGTCAAAACAAAACTGACATAGGCGGTCAGGGAGATGTCAATCAAACTGTGCCTGCACACTGACATTCAACCAGCATGATTGCGGTTTTAAACCAATATTTTCTAGTTATATAATTACCATGTGTTGCGTTCAAATGATGGTCAATGCTCTACAATAATAATGTGGAAAACATTTAAATCCAACTTCCCTGTGACTTTTCTGAGAGCAGATCAACATTACACAGAAACCCAGCGCCCTCATTCACGGAGACATGATAACTACGTGGAGACGGATAGAGCTCTAAGCTGCAGCAGTTACTTCCCAATCCAATCTGCCTGCTTAAACCTTGTTTTTTTCTGTCAGTGCCCCATAATTGAATAATCAAAATCAATGAATCATTTGGCAAAGAACAAACCTAATCATGGGGTGCCAACCCGGGGTCTAACCCCCTCTAACTAGTAAAATATATTAGCTCCATGACACCTTAAATCTTGTGTTTGAATATCTTTGATTTACCACCGATGCCAGTCTATGTATACAGTACGGCCCATATACAGTACATTGGTGCGGTTGCCATGGTGACGTCACTATGGAGCTCAATCATTGCCAAACAGGAGTGGAGCGTGACACCAATTAAAAGGTTATGTCGTCTCCAAGTCATCACTCACGCTCCTCACTAACGCACTAATTACCGAGGCCGGGACATTAATGGAATAGCATGGTTCAGCCTGGGGATTAATCTGCATGGATTTGGGTGTGCATGTGAGTATCTGTGTGCACGTGCATTCTATGTGTGTGTGTGTTTGTGTGTGTGTGTGTCTTTTTTATATGTATATGTGTGTGTGTATGCATGCATGTGTGATTAATTCAAACCCCTGCATGCTCCTACACAACCTTGAACACCACTACAGGGGGGGAAATGATCTGGCCGGGCGGAGCACACGATGAGCAGCACTTGGGGCTATGGTATGTGGCAGATGAGTGTCTAGGGCAAACAGCCTGGCCAAGGTTGAGCAGGAACTGGGGATGGTTCATTCAAAGCTTATCGATGACTGATTGTCATACAGAGTTTCACTTTGTCTGAGTGCATTGTGGATTTGAATATGGCAAACCATCCCCTTCTCTGAAGACCTGTGGCCAGCGTTATAGTTGTTCCAGAATTGTTCCAGAGCGATCAAATATGAAGATCCCGGGATTATTTTAAGTTGACTGAACAGAGTGGTTGGGAGCTTTTTCCTATCACAAAATCCCGTACACATTTTTGATTGAATAATAAATTATTCAACAAAATCATTTCTTCAGCATTATCATACACCAAAATTCCTTAAAGCTTTGAATGAAGACATGAATAATATATTAAAAATAAACAATAAAACAAAAATATCCTCTAGTATTAAGTTTTATTTTTAATGCTGTTTTCACAAATCTGCAGAAATGTCTGTATTGCTCTAGCGAATATTAGTGTAGTTTATTTACCAGGAAATAATAAAAAAAACAAGATGTAAACTAGACATAATTTCTGCAACTAAAATGAAAATAGGAGTATTATATCTGCGGAAGGCAAAACCTAAATTACAAAATAAACATTGTCAAAAACTGTAGAACAAAAATAAGTTTGTCATCAATAAAATGACACAGGACATAAAAATGAATTTGCCTCCTGCAGCATATAATGTTATGTGTGTGCGTGTGTGCATGCACACAATAGCTATAGGCTAGAGATATCTGTCGCCAAGTGATGTGTCTACTACTTTTATGTCCAAATATTATTCACAATAAAAAAGGAGTTGGATAATAACTTAGTAATAAGTAATAAGTAATAGTACTTAAGTAATATTAATTAAGTAATAAGTAATATGTACATCTGAACCATTGTTGAACAGTGTGAAATCCCATCCGGTTATGATCCATTTATCCCATCTACCACCTTTATTATGTCCAGTAGTGTCATGTGCAAGTGTTCCTGTATTCTTGTTTTCTTTATCCTGGTTAAATCCATCCATTCAATTTAAAAACCCTTTCAAATTAAACAAATTCGTCACCAGTCAGTGCTGATACTGTTGTTGTCAATTCTATCATTAGGAAGCAAATGGACCACATTAAACCAATAAGAGCAGTTCATAACAGTTTTCAGCTGAGAGTTCTCAGACTGATATGTGAAACAGAGCAAGCAGTGGAGAAAGCTGGAAAAGTCAGGCTGTTATCTTGGTTGCACAATTGATTCTTTGGTCAGTTAGGAGGAGCCTCTTGACAATCTATTCCCCAGCATGCCTTCCTGAAAATATGATCCATCTTTGCTGAGCTATAAAACAAACCCGAAATAGCCCTCTCCTTCTCTGACAGAGCAGCAGAGGTGCGGTGACAGTGCGGCGACACAGCGGGCTACTCACCGATGACATACGTGAGCAGCAGGGCCAGGGTGAGGGTTAGCAGCGAGGCGGACAGGGCCGTGCACTTCCAGTTGCAGCAGCGGTGGGGCTTGTTGAAGGTGAACAGCGGTCGTGTCACGCTGCCGCGCGGGAGCGGCCGCGGCGGGGGCGAGTACACCGTGCCGGACGTCAGAGGGTATCCTTGTCCCGCCCCCGACAGCAGAGCAGACGAACCAGAGCCCTGCTTGAACAGGAAGTGTCTGTGGAAGACACGGCAATTAAGCAAGTAGGTAATTTAAGCACTTTTATCCAAAGCAGCTTACAACTGGTTATGGCACTAATGGCATTAAGAAGCATGTAGGGGTTACTGTGCTGTTAAGCAGCAGTATTGGGGAGACGGTTGGTGCCCAAGCGCATTATGACTGGAAGACGGCGTCCCAGACTCTCGCCTGACTTTAACAATTTCACACGCTGGGATTTAGAGGCATTACTCACAGGAGGCCAACCTAGTTGCGAGTCCTCTTCACAACAGCATACAGCACAGCTGCACACTGTCCCACTATATTGCTCCACAAACAATGACCCAGTGCTGTTGGCAAGAGCCACATGGATTTCTGTCCGTTTCTGCAGGCATGTCAATGCCTCTGGCTGGATGCATCGACAATTAGCCTAGCGCAACACAGCCTTCACCTTCTCTCAGGTATCCAATGTCGTGCTATTGATCCTAATTATGCAAATATGTGGTCTGTGAAATACATTCCTGCTTCGACAGGACTGAAACTAATTTCAAGGGACGTGACAGCCACCTTCTGATAGTGCTCAAAGATGTAGCTGTCAAAAGGGTGGTGTAGAGCTTCAATACATCACACCATGACCAGCCCACAGTACGCAAAATACGGCTGTGTAAACAGCATAGCCTACTGCTACTGTTGTTGTTCAAAGTATGTTAATGCATGTGCATGCAGAGTATGTTAATTGCTCTCTGCAATTGTGCACAGATGACCACAACAAGAACAGGACTTACCATGTTGTAGCTACCATGTTGCATTCACAGTACTAAGAGCGCATTAACTGTAAATCGTAATTGTAACTATGCATGGGAGGACATATGCAATACATTTCATCAGCTTACATTAAATCCTCCATGGAAGAAATTTCACTGCCATTAAATACAAAATCTGTATTCTGGTCAAATTTAGCACAAAAAATAAATGCCCCTAAGCCTGTATGATCAACAAACATGATAAAAGGCATAATTACATGAAGAAAAAATGAACGTCATGAACGTTGACACATGGCTGTTTTCTAGTGCTTTTAAGATTCATTAAAGCCTCTGTTTAAGTCACATCACTGTATTACTTAACAGGAACTGAGTTTGTGTAATGCATTTAAACCCAAAAAGGAGTGTGTCAGATGACAGATGGCCATGGCAAGATCTGTCAGCATCTATCTGTTTTGCACTCACACAATTGGGTAAAACACTTGCGATGGGAGGGATATGGAAAGTTAGAAGATATGGGACATGGGAAATCTCCCCACATTATCCATAATGGATAATGTCATGTACATTCACATACAGTACAGCTTTTACAACGACTCTCTGGTCAGTCAGAAAGAAGAAAAACTGCAATTCACGCAGCACAGTTATGTGCTGAGAATTATTATTAAAGGCAGCAACCTGAGGGCGAGTTTCATATTTTTCCCTCTGCAACGTTTTTCTTTCCTTTCTTCTTTCATTTTCTAGAGAACAAAAGCCGTCCTGTAGACAGTAACATTGAGAGTGACTGACAGCAGTGATTGCCCCGGGTTACCGTGTCCGTCTTCCACTGTTAATACTGAACACGTCTGGCTGTGAGCGCGATGTGTCAGGGCAGCTTTGCGGCCTGCCGAGGTGTTTACTGTGTCCATGCAGAGGAGAGCGAGAGGTCACAGACTACTGATAGGTAGCGGAGCCCCGGGCCCCCCGGAGGGTCCTCAGCGAAGGGTCGCTTACTGGCCGGGACAGCGTCCTGACAGCGTCCCTTGACACCAGGTGCGCCCCTCACCCTCACCGTTGCCTAGCTCTCTGCAGCTATCTTCTGACCCCATTTCTTCAATCACTCTATCTGTCGCTTTGTATACCCGCCTCCTATCAGTTCTTATGCCCCCCCCCACCCTTCCCACACACACACACACACACACACACACACACACACCAAAAAACCCTCTCCTGCTCCCAGAGGCCTTCCGGCGGTGCCTAAAATGAAAGACGGAGGCATCAATCGTCCACCACACCACTGTGACCTGTGCAGGCTCTGACTCAGACGGAGGATGCAGGGGGGCTATGGAAGGAGGAGCAAAACGCTTTCGAGTTCAGGAGCAGGTCGTCTCCTGACCAGAGATGGATTTAGGGCGTGCACGACAGACAGACAGACAGAAAGACAGACAGACAGACAGACTGCAGGAACCTGTACTAACAGCACAATTCCCTCAGACACACATTTACCTTTAGCATTTTGGCATTTTAATGATTTAATATAATTGTTTTTTTTAAGCAAATGCCAAAATCTGCTTGGTGTGGTGCAGAACCATGAGAGGGTCGTGCTGGTGGAAGTTCAAACGGTTTTCAACAAAACCGAAGTGCTTGATGGGCAATCTGAATCACTAAATACAGATAGATAACTGCAATTGTTGGTAATTAGTAGTCAATATTAGTCAATAAATGCATGGATTTACATTTACAATATCATTTATATGGCGCTTATAGTTTTTGCCGCTAACGTCTGGGACTGCTGTGAAAAAAACGGTCCATTGGAGTGAACGGAGTTGACGCGACTCTCTCTTCTACATGGCTCTGCTGTTTGTGTTCATAATGCATTGTAAAGGAAGAGATCAGCATTAGTGGGAAAACATGACATTGATCCAAGAATACGGTGCGCACCCCAACAACAAGCCCCCTCCCTCTCTGTCTGCTCTGCGCCCTTAGAAATACTTTTCTCCTGTCTCTCTGCCTTTGATCTCCTCAGACAATATCCAAGGGCAACGCCCAGGAAGTTCTATATTCATATCAGAGGGCAGATTTCCCCCAAGAGAGGAAGAAAATGAGAGTTCTTCCTCTCCGGGAGGTCGATGTCTACAGCATGGCCCAAGGATTGCCTCCGCCCACATGCGGGTGTGCGTGAGCACATGTGCATGTGCCTTTGTGCTGTGTATAACAGTGTGTGTGTGTGTGTAGAAGTATCTACTTTGCGTGTTCACCAGTGCGCCTAGCTTCAGTTACACAGTATGCCACTCAGTGTGAGCCTGCTAACTTCCTGAAGATTAGAGGAGAAGGAGAGGAGCCAAGCAACGCTCAATGTATATTACGGTCCCGGCGTCCGATGTGCCTCTTAACACACCCAGCGAGAGAGCCCATCAGATACATTGAATATCTATACCTGCATCCTACCGCTTACACCATCTGACCTCTTCAGGAACATAGCGGATACACAATGGAATTGGAAATCCATTGTATATTTCAAACAATCTTAATATCCACTGGCATAATGTCGATGCATTTCAATAGTGATTTGTCAAATAAGTATCAAGAAAACATCTAGAACAAGGAAATTTGTTACAATAAGTTGGGTATTAAAAATATGCTGTACAGTGAACGGGGTATTTCTGTGCCGCATTTTAATAAGGCTGTAGAAACATCGCACAGAATTCGATGGTATGTCCAACACATGGCCGGTTTGTAAATACTTGTCTAGTATCTCACACCTGATGGCAGCCTGGAAGATAGAAAAACACTCTAAACTAAAAGTAAATCTATGGATTGAAACCCATGTTGATCTATTATTTGAATGGGAAAAAAAGAATCGATTTCCAACATCCTTCCATTTCAGACTGACTAAGCCTCTTGGCAAAGATCACAGATATCTTATATACAGGATGCAACTTAAGGACATATTTAAGAAATATGTATCAACAGTAAAATAATGTTTAAAAAAAAAAGTATTTTCATTTGAAGTCAAAATTACAATAAATTACTCTCTTGATATTTATACCTAGTCAATGATTAATTTAAACTGTCATTGAAGGTAATTTTATTCTTCCTTTCTTTTAAATGAGTGAAGATCTAATTATGGCCTGATTCATATCTTATTAAAACCTTTTCTACTGACTTGGCAGCCTGCCAATCTCATCCTCAGTCATTTAATGCAAAATCCCAGACGCTATTAAAGATGCACAAGGATTCTTTGGGCCTTGCCGCATCTCCACAAAAACAATCTTGCAAATTATAATCTAGCATATAATTCTCTGACCAATTATAACTTGCGTGGAGACTGTTTTAGTAATTTTGTTGGATTTATTCCACAAACATTTGGAATCAGATTGCATTTAGAAAATATTGGAACGAGAATGCATTTGGCATAAAAAGAGCAAGAAATACGAAGTTGAGAAACAGCATACAGTAGTTTTCATTTTGATGCAATTCCAATTACATTTACAAAATATATAATTTAGCAGACACTTTTTATCCAAAGTGAATTTTCAGATATAAATATAAAACTCAAAATATATTAATTTAATCTTATCTCTTTTGGAACAACTTGTTAAGACTCTCAAATGTTGTTTGGTCCTGAGGTTTACCAGGATGTTCCAAAAAACCCTCTATACAAGGCAACATATATCCTTCTTAGTGACTCTTTTATTCTTACATTCAATCCTAAAGTCTTGTGTTTTCTTTGAGTTTGTCGACTCAGCTTATTTCAACACTAGTCTTCAATCAAACATCACTTCTCAGACAGAAGTAACTGCAAACATTTTCATTTCAACAAGGTTCAATTAAGTTAGGTGCGCTGAATTGTGGCAGAACATTTCTTTGTCAGTTAAAGGAAAGTACGACACAGACTAATATAATAAAATAACAAATAAGTAAATGTGCAAATGTAAGTCAACTTATTTGTTGTGATTAGGGCTGTGCAATTATTCAAATAATAATTGTGATTTCCATTTGTCTCCTAACAAAACAACATTAAATGTATTAGGAGACATTTCACAGTTGTTTTTACTGTTCATTTGTTTCACTGTTTAGGTGTAGTAATCTTTCCAAAGTCAATAAGTAATCGTATTAAATAATCGTGATTTTAATATTCACCAAAATAATCGCGATTATTACTTTATCTGTAATCAAGCAGCCCTAGATGTGATGAAGAAAAAGGAAGCTATGAGACATCGCTAAGCAACCAGGCACTACAGCAAGCCACCAGGTATTGAGTAACATCCCCGGTGAATGGTGGAACGTGACCACGGTCGGTCCTACAGCGAGTTTCTCTGCGGTCTCTCACCTGGTCTCCAGGGGGATGTTGCTGTTCAGCACCCAGCTGTTGTGGAGCTGTGCCGGGTCTGTGCCCGCTCCTCCGTCTGCCCCCTGGCTGCCCTGGCTGGCCTGGCAGCGCGTTGGCATGGTCTTCCTCTGCAGACTGACTTGAGCGTACGGTGCCGGGCGGGCACAGGTGCAGGAGTGGGGTGGTGGCGGCGGAGGGGGCAGTGGCCGAAAGGTGAACTGGCCACCTGGACTGCTTTGCAGCTCTGCATGGAGACACAGCAGAGGAGAGAGGGGAGAGATAAACAGGTTTATTAGGAGGGCAGCGCCGCTGTAAATCACACACAACTGTGGCGCGCTGGTTGGGTCTTCATTATTATTATACTGATTGAAGGGGATAAATCGCCCTCGCTCTGAACCAAAACGACCCTCCTGGCCTTCCTTCTCACCTGACTTGATACACTTCCAGCATCTCCATAAAAGGCTCCTGACTGGCTGCAACATGGAGCCGTCTTTAAAGAGCTAACAGCCCCGACTTAATCTATGGCCGCCAGGCCAAACTACCCATGTGATGTTTATTATGAGATCTGTAGCTGTGCGGAATGAGTTGGCCAGCTGTGGCACTGTTGAACTGTTGAACTGTTGAACCTCAGGCCACAGCCAGAGCTCTCTGTCATTATCTCTCTCTCTCTCTCTCTCTCTCTCTCTCTCTCTCTCTCTCTCTCTCTCTCTCTCTCTCTCTCTCTCTCTCTCTCTCGCTCTCTGTGTGTGTGTGTGGAATAGTACTGTAGCATGTATGTATGTATGTATGTATGTATCATGTATCATGTATATCTGCTAGAGAGAGAGAGAGAGAGAGATAGAGAAAGAAAAAGAAAGAGCGAGAGAGAGAGAGAGAGAGAGAGAGAGAGAGAGAGAGAGAGAGAGAGCGAGAGAGAGAGTGTGTTTTGGCACAAACAAGTACCCAGGGAAAATATGTCTGCTTTCTTTGTTTGTGAATACTGTATACAGTATACCGATGGCATATGGCTGTGGCATGGTTCGGAGAACACTGCATTGTGGGTCCCCGAAGACAAAAGCTGTCGTGTTATATTGACAGTTAATGCAACATTAGCCCAAAAGACCATAGCAAGGGACCATGGACTTAGGAAGGAGTAAAATGGAGAGTATTGACTGACAACTCCAGATTAATGGAAATCCTGCCAAGATGGCAGCAATATTTAGTATCACGAAATGCAGCCCACTTGGGATCAAGGCTATCTTACTTAGGTGTAGTTTCATGGAGTTTCTCATTTTAAAAATAAAAAAGAAATTGTAGAATGAAGCTTCAATTTGATCTACATTTGATGATGTTAATCATACGATGTGCAGATTTCAGTAGTGTATACAGTACACCCTATCACATGAGCCAAAGAGCACAAGCCCTAGTTCAAACAAATACAATACATCCAAAATAACAGTGTTTATAGGTCCTTAATAAACTAAAGATTGTAGACTGGTGTATAATGTATTATAAATATTAAAGCCATAGAACAGACTATGAAAGTCTCATTAGTGATATTAACATGATAACATAAGATAATTGTACATGACATTTACTACTTTATTACTTTACAACAAATGATAAACTAATTTTCACAACGTACAGCATTCTGAATTAAATGACATTCTGACTGAAGAGGGTGGTCTGATCAAAAGATTAAACAATTTAAATGTATGTACCGCAAAACTGCAGATAATAGCCCGTGGCTATTATTTGCTTCAATCAATAAATTAAACCAGCCTTTATTTGAGACAGGCGTCTATAGGATACAGGCGTTTAATTACTTTTACACAAGCTTGCTAAGAAAATATGGGAAATATGATCAAATTGTTATTATTATGTAACCCAGTATGAAAAAGATGTGTATGTGTTGTAAAACTGAATTGAAAAAATACAGAATAGGTTGTCTTTAAATCCTTGTTTACTCTAGAGACAGCTTGCTAGTTCACTCTCCTTAACGAGCAATTGTTCATTTCTGGCTCCACTCGTTAAACATCAGCGCAGTGGATTACAACACAGAGACTGCCAGTGAGTTGGCAAAAATACTGTTTGTGATTGGCGTATAGCCCATCCATAGCCTACAGTAATGTAGAATTGGGTGAAAGGTTAAATTAGTATTCATTACCAAGTATATTTTGTAGCCAGGAAATTAAAATAAGCATAACCAACATCATGTTGCAGGACAAGGAGAAAATGGAATTGCATGCATTCTTCATTTGACTAACGAATGCCGATATGAGCAATCCGCAATGAACAGAATTCACATATTTTTATGAAAAATTATTCTTTTGATCGGTGGACCCATAATTACAAAATAAGAAAGGAATATAAATAAAGGACACGCAGGCTGACTTTCAAACAAAGGTATGGAACAAGTTGACTTACGGTTTCTCTCTCATTTAGCCTACTATCCCAATAAATTTGAGTTGATTACCAGTAGTATTTTGGAGGTCCTAGTTCAAGCAAGACTAATAATTTAACTGGTCTAACATGTGTAGCACGTGTTGTGTTGGTCTACTTGCCAGTCTTCTGACCTGTACCTATACCGTATTAATGTTAATAATAGTCATCCTGGGGCACAAATTGAGAACACAGGTTACATGCAGAGATGGAAACATGTAGTAAGTTCTGATTCACCTCATAGCTTTGTTGAAATGTCAGCTTTTCTCCTAATACCTCTATTCTCTCTCTCTACATCTCGTCACCACCAGTATCTTTACTGTCGCCATATAACTCATCTGCGTCACTCTCCACACATATTGACAAGGCCAAGATCATCAAAATATATCTATTGTTTTATATTGTGTTTTATATGATTACTACTGTATCAGTTATTGTGAATGTTCATTCAGAAAACTTCACACGTGAAATTGATATGGTTTGATTGTCATGTGAAGACCCTTGTTCAGCTATGCACTGTAAATACAATGTCAATAACATTAAGTTAAAAATGAATGTGAACAGTGGACAAAACAGTTAAAATACCATCATTAGGTGTGTGTGTGTGTGTGTTTGTGTGTGTTTATTATAGTATCATTTCACTTTTCCCCTGAATTTGTTTTTCCATCTGTTGTTTAACTTGAAGGATCAATCAGTGGCATATCCCGCCTGCATTTATATTTTAAAGAAAAAGTTAAAAAGTGCTTCATCATATAAAACATTTACATTTTTTCCTCATCTCATTACATTTTAATGCCATGTTAATGTTTTGTTATGTCATTTTATTGAGTAACATGGATGGTACCACAATGTGTTGTACTTCCGTATTGTATATTGGGTTTTTATGTACGTTGATGGCATGGTTTTCTGGGAAGATGTGTGGCTTTTGAGTTTTGCCATTTTCACTGTGAATGCACATGTAAGGTGCAATCTCTGCTTGTCAAGTCCAGGTACGTCCATTGTTTCCCAACCTGATAGAGCCAAACCCCCACCGTCACAGTACACCAGCCATGTTTGTTTTGGACTAGAAAAACAAGCAGAGAACAGCAGTGAGAGCTGGCCGGAGATTTGACTGGACAGTTAGACTAGCTCATGGTAAGCCCACACCATTACCATCTCTCCTAACATCGATTCCCAGGCCACCCTCCATTTGCCTGTTTCTCCCAGTGCTCTCCAGGTTAGTGCTGGTTCATAGTCTACGCAAGCTAGGCGAACGCAATCGCAAACGAACGTGCTAAACGCGTATTTTCAGCACAGAGAATGCGTGTCAGTTGGTGTGTATGCGTCCGTGTAGCTTGCGTAGTCTATGAACCAGCCCTTAGAGTTAATGCTTTAGTTAACCCGTTTGTACTGAGGCTACCATCAGCTCGTAACAGTTATGTGTTGTGTGCTATTCAGTGACTTGTATGAAGCATGCTGTTTCCAGTGCCAACCTTGCAAACTGAATATCCCCTGGAACAGCATATGGTATTGTATTGTAAAGTACTGCAACACAGACTGCTGGATATCACAATGCTAAATGAAGATTTAGACAGCTAAGCAGGTTGTAATGAGAGTGACTCATGTATGTGAGATGCAGACAAATAACAGGGTATGTTCTCGCCACTCTGAGTTTGTGTTTAGTCTAAATACATCAAGAAATTCATTGTTAAATTTTTTGATCAATGAATTAAAAAAAAATCGGCTTTAGAGTTACTGTATAGTATGCATGTGTCATGTTGTGGTTCAATGGGAGAAATGATATGTTCTCAAGGCTGGCAAGATGGTCCGAAACGCTTTTGTCTTAAAACACAAAAACAATGTATTACATAAAAAATGGGGCTTAGAGGGGGACCCCCATTAACATGTACATTGAATTTGATAACATATGAGCGTACTAAGTGTACCGTTGAAAACCGGCCAGGGCCTGGGGTGATTTTTAACGGATATGACATGTTTAATAAAATGCAGATTTTTATAAAAACAGTAATTTTGCCAATATTACCACCAACAATGATGTGTCTCATGACAGTTCAATCCTATTACTTTGTTTACAGCTCAAAAAACACAGTGTAGGGTGGGGTTACACTTGTATAAACGACTATGGCATTGATGTGTTAAGATGGGCATGATGGGATGTTCTTTAAAACAAATGTACAGTTGATATGGTGGGACCAGGGGACAATGTAAAATCTTAATGAGCAGTGTGACGCTCTTGTCTGAACCGACCAGCTGGCACTTTAAGCTAAGGCAGCTTTGGGTCTCAACTGCCAAACATTCATCGAACAACACTCGCTCTTCTCACACAAACCATGGACATGAAGGCAAAAAGAAAAGAACACTCCACTCCTCCTTCACTCTCACCTCATTCTCTCTCTCTCTCTCTCTCTCTCTCTCTCTCTCTCTCTCTCTCTCACTCTCTCTCTCCCTCTCTCCCTCATTCCCAGTCAAACACAGACGCACGCTGTGATGTTGTATCATAAAATAAAATAAATATATAAAACATAACCTAAATAAAGCTGGCAATGTAGGGCAAGATCCTTGCGATATTGGGGAGCGAGCCAGTGGTTCGGAAACATCAAATCAACTCTGTGGGGAGTTGATGGAGACCATTCAAGCAGAGAGGACGGAAGAGAGGAGGACATAATAGCCTCAGATGACAGCCATGCCAGAGAGGAACCCATAGGAACTGGGGTTCCTGGGGAACGTAGGCGCGGAAAAGTGACTCTTTGGAAAGTCTCCTTATTTACTCTGAATCAGCTTTTGGTTATGTAAGCAAGATATGAGACTAGGGTTTAACAGACGCCTGTGTGTGTGTGTGTGGGTACAGGAGGGTGGGAGAGATTACAGGGACATGTAACAGGTATGACGGCCAGGAATTTAAAATGCATTGCTGTAGGTGAGATGGACCTCAAATAGCACAGACATTAAGTATTAAGCACCAGACTGACAATTTAGTCATTTCAAGTGTTAAGGGAAGTTAATGCGAGGAAAGTAAAGGGTATTAAACTGGACGGAGATACATGCACACACACGCACACACGCACACACGCACCCAGAAGGATTACAGTGTAAATAATGAATTAGCCAAAGTGTCACAATGTTACATGGCTCTTTGAGAAGACGTTAGCATCTAGGTGTTCAAAACAAACATAATCCTCTTCAAGCATGTGGACGTGTGTGTGTGTGTGTGTGTGTGTGTACAGCATGCGTTTGCGTTTGCGTGCGAGTGTGCTCATGCTCATTAAAATGTTCTACTTGTAGTCTTTGTGTGCGCGGCATATGTTCGCCACTACCTTACATTTGTATTTCTAATTGGCATGGAAAAACAAATGGGGAAGAAAAGATACTGGGAAGCCTATATAAAATGGATAGCTCTTAATATTATTGGGCCTGGACTATAAAGAAACACAACTAAGTAAACAGTAATTAGAGAAGAACGGTGGTTTTAGTGCATTAGCTGACCGCCAACAAAATGAAAACATGCAACCCTAACCATCTCCAATATTAGCGCCTCACTTTTCTTGCAACACACTTCACTGGCTCATCCAGCCCTCCAGTGCCGAGCTAATTTCACTTATTACACGGGAGCTATATAAAATCAATATCACCTGACCTCGACGATATGAAACCTATCTTTCTATCAGTGAAAAGTGATCACTCGAGAGAACATTTTACACTATTGTTGGACCGAGCGCATCTTAACCACACTGACTACCTCACTCTAAATATAAAAGCTTCATAATTTCCCCCAGGAATGCTTTTCTTCTATCATGCTTCTTAATTGACTAGTGTTAAATTGCTACAAAGTTTATACCCCTGCTGTGCTTCAATACAATAAATAATTAACCCTCTAAAAAGGTCAGACAACTGAAATTAGAATTAACTGTTTTCATTTGTTTGTTTTTGTGTGTGTTTTTTGACATAATATGATGCGATCCTGCCCTTTTTGACCATCTGGCACTGTGATAATTCCCTACTTTCGGCACCGTTTATGCTCAACGGCATGAAGATTATCTAATCGCAACTTGGTAATAAGAGTTCTACAACAAATTGGTTGTTGAGAGTGTAGGAGGATTTCCATATGATAATGTCTGTGATAATAACCATGGCGACTGTGATGAATAACATCATTAATTAGGATGATGATGATGAGGAGGATAAAGATGATTTTCATAGCGGCGGTAAGGTTTATGACCGGATGCCGTTCTGAGGAGGGCAGTGATAAGGAAGATATAATAGATTGTGATGGTTATAGTGTAAAGATAGAGATAAACATATCAGCAAAGACTAATAATTACACAGACTGCAGTAGCCTTTGAGACTGCAATTAGAATAAAAACAGTCATTGATTTGTCCCTGAAAACACTGAAAGAAACGGCAAGATCTCTATTTAACAAAGTGTCATAATCATGTTGTCCAATTAAAGTCTAGAAAATACAAATGAAGAAACTGAAATGTTCTAAGAGATTTTGCCTCTAACGTGGAACCCAGTCGATTTCCATACGGAACTCGATAATTAGCAGCCATGCATCATCTGACTTGTTCGCACCACGCGACCCACTTTTGGTCTGTGTGTATTCCTGTGTGTGTCTGCGGGAACACACTCAGGTAATTGTTTGTTCCACAATCTTTAAAAACAACTCTGGTGCAACTCCGCAATCATGTTTAAGCTGCAGGTGATTCTGAAAGTAGCATTTCCCCGGAGAGGGCGTGAAAGCTCCCGAGCTCCAGCGCACGACTGGACAGGCTTGCCATCACTCAAACCTCCTCGCTGCAGGGTCGGCACTCACGCAGCATCCTCAGACGAGACACCTTCTTCAGCTATTTAAAATGGTCGGTTAAAAATCTGTAATTAACCGGCAAGTGTTTGGCAGACTGGTAACCATCCGACTGAGCCTTAATGGGTTTTGGATGTTGTGCACGGGTGGCAGGAGGCAGGTTTGGGTGTAGCCTATAGCTGCATTCAGCTCCCCTCTCTTGAGAAGGGAACAGTGGCCTGATATCACCTGACCTTGTCACTACAGCAGGTGCCCTGTCACTACGTGTCACTGTGTGTGTGTGTGCGTGCGTGCGAGTGTGTCTACCTGACCGTGCGAGGATGTGAGTTGGGTGTGTTTGCGCGCACGCGTGAGACACATGCATTGTTGCATGAGCAGGTGCCAGGGCTCCTGAGGTGCCCAGTGGAGACCTGGTGCCACACGGGTCATTAACCTTGCAAGGAATTTGCATGAACAGGAAAGTGAGTGTGTGTCGAGGCGCTTAAGGCTTTAGGCCATCTGACACACGGCCACACAAGCGCTACGCACTGACAACTAACCCGTGTAGGCTGTGACGATTCCTTGCATCTCACTCTCTCTCCCACGCCCACATGTACGTACTATGTTTCTGCCCTCTGCAAAAAAATAAATAAAAAAAAAGAGAAAAAAAAACCACACAATGGAAATGCCTCGGCTTGACAGCAAGCAAACACAATGTGATGCGACCGCTGGCAACCTAAGGGGAGAGCAATATCAAAGCTATGGGGATTGTGTGCAATACAGCGATTCCCAGCAACATCCGCCCGGTTTGCAGTTTGAAAATAAAATGGAGACAGAAAGGGGAGGGGGGGGGGGTGAGACAGAGAGAGAGAGAGGGAGAGAGAGAGAGAGAGGGAGAGAGAGAGAGAGAGTGAGAGAGAGCAGTATCCTAGCAGGCTTGAGCTGCTGGTAATTAGAACAGGCTCAGAGGAGAGACATGCAGTGAAATGAATGCAAATGAATTCACTGGCTCCAGCACCGGGCTCCCCAGCCTCACTCTCATATATAGTGCCTCGCAGACATGAAACACTGGCACAAACAGAACAGGGGCACACTGCAAACTCACAGCCCCTCACACCACACACACACACACACACACACACGTATGCCAAAGTGGTCGCACACACACATGGCAAGATCACATGCACTCAAAATGTGACTCTGCGGGCACAATGCCCACATGTACTCTGTGTGTGCGCCAACACACACACGCACGCGCACGCAGTACATGGCCGAAAACACTTGAGTACATAATAGCGCACATGGGCACACGTGTAGGCACTCGCTAATCCCAGCCAGTGCCACATTGTTCTTAAAGAAAAGAGCAAGGGTGCAAAAACCGCGTGTTCCAAGTGTGCATGTACTGTATATACTCTGCGCCCCGCGGTGGCATAAACAAACCCTTCTTAATTGGTGTCGATTTGGAGTGAAGTGATGATTAATCATGCATCAACTCCCCCAGCAGACTATTGGATACACAATCGCTTCTAATCCGCTTGACCTTGACACGAGGATGCAGATAGTCGCTCTCCAAACTCTCAGCTGTCCACCCGGCAGAGTGAAGACATCGTGAGTGACTTTACGCCTGGGTGGAGCCATAATCCACCAAAGTCAGATCACTCCGCTGATTGCTTCATCTCAGCCGGCGGCCAAATCTTTATGAAGCACTAAATTCTCCACGGCGCTCATAAATCAAGAGCACTACGCGCTTTCCGTCTCGGTGATGGCACACCGGAGACACTATATTTCCATACCACACCGCTACAGTCAATAATTCCCTATTCCCATTACTTCTCCCAGTATGGAGAAGTATAGAGAAGTCTCTGCCATGTCAGCCCCACC